>BROG01001271.1:0-81463 GCA_030159075.1 Atrina japonica | reverse complement strand
TCACCAGAGTCCGTTATGTCTACAATATTTGAGTATCGTAATACTCAGCTAAATACTAATTGTTTTTATGTGTGTATGCCTGGATATATAAGTTACTGATTTCCTTGTGCGTAATATAAATAATAATAAATAATTTGCCTGTGGAGTCATGGCGGGTGTGACCGGTCAACAGGGGGTGTTTACTCCTCGATGACACCTGATTCCAACTCTGGAGTTCTAGAGGTCCGCGTTTGTCAAATGTTCACCAGATTTGTATCCCCGACATCCTGAAGATTTATAATCTGGTATGATATATATTATATTTTGACCTATCACTTATATTGCATGTATGAATTTCCAGTCAAGAATGATATTTAGTCATCTGGAATATCTTTAGCTTTAACCGTTCGTTGCACATACTTTTCAGATGCAATATTTCTTGAATTATCTCTTACAGTAACCGGAACTTGAACCTAATTGTTGTTGCAAAAAGTGCAATGCAGAACTGTCACTTGTTTTATACATATATACCATGAACGAAGATACCATGAAACATAGTTGTTTTTCGTTTGTTGTGTACAAAAAAATAGAATATTTGGTTATAAAAATGAAGGCCAGGAATTCAAACTCAAATACTGACTTTTTCTAAAACGTCAAAACATTTCTTTGTATCAGTCTAAACAGGATGTATTACATAAGATATTCAGTTCTCCCTTTCAATAATAACGCTTCACAAATGCGGACATGTGTTCACCTATCGCTTTGTGGTTATTTTATCGCAGGAGGTGTGTTTTAGTTTCTGATATGAGGGAGATTACTTTTGCATTATGTAACAGACTTCTAAATGTATTGATCCAGGTGCTGTCAGGCTGTAATTTTTGTATGATTCATCGTTGCTATGCTCACTTAATTTTGAATAAGCATTGCAAATATAACTGTTTTAATCAGTCAAAATGCATCATAGCATTTAAATAATTTAACTAGAGATAAAAGACTTTAAATTAGCTATATTTGTACTACAGGTATCAGTTGTGCTTTATACAGATAACATCTACGTTTTGAAGAGTAAATGGCGAGGAATAAATAGCATATAAAAACTTTAGTTGCTTACCTGGAAAATACTTGAACAACATCTACATATTAGAAATGATTTAATGAGTTTTTAATAATATTGATTAAGATTTCATTCATAATACTTGTAGATCATTTAATTATGGAAAGCTTTTAAATGGTGAAAATATCATACACCCTTTAGCAGTTTGTTTGTTTGTTTATTGTTGTTTAATGTCGCACTAAAGAATATTTCACTCATATGGAGACGTCACCAAATGCCGGTAAAAGGCTTCAAATTTTGGCCTATGCTCGGCACTTACGGCCATTGAGCAGTGAGGCTTCTTTAACGTGCCGACACCTACTGTGACACGGGACCACGGTTTTTACTGTCTCATCCGACAGACAGGAAACCAATCTTTCGCCGGCGGGACTCGAACTCACGACCTCACGATCAAGAGTTCAGCGCGCTACCGACTGGGCCAGGCCGGCTCCCCTTTAGCAGTAACTGCGGTCCTGTGACTTTGCCAATCTTTGGTTGGAAAAATGATACAGATTCCCGGAAATGACGTCAAGAAACAATCAGTTACTATAACGATGTCTATGTTTTTGCAGGTATCTGTATCATTTTGCCAACAAAAGTCACAGGACCGCAATTACTGCTAAAGGGTCTATAAATAAAAGTATGGAGAAGTCCATTAGAATACGACAAATTACATATTATAACTTTATAACATTATAACTTTGGTATTATGTTTATAATACATATTAAAATGGTCTCAACACGAATATCAATTGCGAGTCCCAAACAAGATGTGACCAGGTGTCCGGTGGAAAATAATTAACATATAATGATGAATAAAATGTTATTAGGACAAAAATCTTACCTTGGAACAATGGGCTAATTTTCCAGCAACCAATCCCGCCTTCGGACATGAACTGTCCAATTGACACCTCTAGGAAAAAAGTTGGTACACCACCCAATATCACAGCAAGGAAGTAAGGAATAAGAAAGGCACCTGCAAAGGAATATAAATGACTGGTTTCAGAAAACAAAAGTAATATTGCGCTCAGGTATCACCATTTCAAAATTCTAAACTTCTCGAAAGCTAAGATATTCATTTTTACAGTGAGTACTCTTAGACAAATTTGACCTTGTATGATACCACTACCTCTTTCGGATATATGTCCATATTAAATTCTAGCTCAACTGATGAAGTCTTTTTGACTAAAACGATCGTCTTGAGCATCTGGTTTGGTCACCTTTGTAATACTGTAAGTTTGGTATTGTTATTAATATTCCATTTCCAGCTTCATTTATGAAATATTCAGATGACAATCGAAGAGGTAGGTATCAGGATGACAAAGAGGTTATCCACCAGACTGATAGGTCACTGTCAATAGTTATTTAGAATAAAATATCTAAAATTTACGTTTCTACAAAGAAGCAAATACTACTGCTTTTGTACGAACATGCTATCAATTAAACACAAATATGCTATTTTAGAGATTGTGAAAATAATTATTCTGTGATTTTTCTGTAAAAGTACACAGCAATAATAAGATGACTTATTTTTCCACGATTTTTAGAACTCCAGGTCCACTTGCTAGGGAAATTTAAATACTCAGTCTTCCTTAGCAATAGTGTGTTAAAACATATTTTGGCTATGCACATATCTCATCACAATATAGACTTCTAGTGATTTTCAGAAAAGTCGGACATTTTCATTGTGCCGCCTTTTGCATTAATCTTAAAATGAGATCACTACTTAATTAAACACAGATACACTTTTACTCAAACAACATCTTCTGACTATGATGGCGTTAAAATACAGTTCTAACATAAGAGGCATGCATTTTGAATTTCAATATCGAAATGATATATGATCACACAACAGGGAGAAGCAGATATTGGTAAGGTATATTTTGGTTAAACCCCAAATCATGACCGCTATGTTTAGCGATCATCCTCTCTTGTATCAATATTAAGGAGTAACTGCTTACTGTCAGTTATGTAAATAGATAACCAAAGACCATTTGAACATCAAAAATGACTCTCAATGACTCTCTCTCTCTCTCTCTCTCTCTCTCTCTCTCTCTCTCTCTCTCTCTCTCTCTCTCTCTCTCTCTCTCTCTCTCTCTCGCCTTACGTATTCATCAAACATTATAGCACAATGTATCTAACATTTTCAGACTATTCTAACCTGATTATGTGGAGAAGTTTGCTTTTTCGCATGAATAGAATAAATCGAATTGATTTTGTTTTTGTTTTACACCACACTCAACAATTTTTCAGTGATATAGTGGCGGCCAGTCTTTAATGATGGAGAGAACTCATTACAATGTACCCTGGAAGACACTATTGGCCTTCTGGAAGTAGACTGACAAAAATTAGCTTCCAGCAGTGCAACCAGAAGTTGTATTTGCTTTTGACCAATAAACTATACTATGCAGAAGTGAGAAACTACACAGTTCAAAGCCCAATGCTCTAACCACTCCGCCATGGAAATCCCTCTTATCTTTGAATTAATCATTTAAACTGGCCAATATCGTATAACTTTTTAGTACGCAAAAGACAAATACAACAACCTAAATGATTAATGTAAACTTTCACTTTCGGTATAACCTCTGATAAATCAAAAAGTGAAAACATGATAAATGGAAAAGGTGATTTGGTAATTCAAAAGGTGAACAAACATACCAAAGGCCAATTCTGAAACTGCGCCGTAGGCTTAACTAAACTGTCACATTGACAGTGTAAATGAAATCATAGAGTGCATGTCTCTATATATATATTTAGGCCAAAAAATTTAAAACTTGTTGACCGCGATTACATGTAAAACGGATTTATTATATGTGATTGGAAAGTAAAGTTGTCTGCGTTACCGACGACTTAAAACCGATGACCCATGTGGCGATTAGCGTAGAATACACAGAAATAACATTGCAAAGGTCAACGTGTAAGGCATGTCACGTATGACGTCTATCTAGAAGTGTAATTACATAATAGCAACAATAAAACCAAAGTCTATGTATAGATCTGTATGCGTAAGCACTGTTTATCAGATATTTCCATGAGATCGTCATTGTTCGGTACTAACACATGCAGAACTGAGGCACATGTAAAATGATGGGGAGACTCGATAAAATACATCTAGTGTATTTGTCTACAGGTTCTGTCACAAGCCAAAAAGTTTCTGTCTACTTTCCAAAACTATGGATGTACAGGTAAACATTTGACCTTGCTTTGATTTCGTGTATTCCTGTAGCTAATATTTGTACACAAAAAAATCTAGTCTCCCCGATATGGTTTAGACTTGTTGCGTTGTACATGTTTATCTTGGTGGAACGACAGTTATTTAGATTACATATTGATTCTTAATATTATGCAAATGCTTCTAAATTTGCATAGTAACGGAATGCAAGTCCTCGTGACCACAGTGACGTTTCTTATTCACCGAGAACGGCTTTTATTTCTTCGCCAGAAAAGAGAAACCATAAAACATCTTTTGAGTCATATTCATTTACTATTTTTTCTTCTTTAAAAAATCCTTTTTAAAAGCAAGTCGTTGAACTCAAATCTACTCAACCGTATATAGTTTAATCGGTCGAGACAATTCTGTAACTCGATATATTGTTAAGTCACCTGAATTAACGAACCAGTATAGTGTTATTAAACATATATCCAAACTTGAAAGAGAAGATATAAAAATCTCAGATACCAAAGTATAAATCAATAGGATGTCCAGGACATAGATACAAATCCGGTAAAAATGGACAAACACGGACCTCTGGAAACCAAGAGGTGGGATCAGGTGCCATGGAGGAGTAAGCATCCCCTGTCGACCGGTCACACCCGCCGTGAGTCCACAGTCAAGTCCAATGAAACACGTGAGGAGTGTATCCTCGTCACAATTGGTACAGATGTCTCAACAACCGCCAACGAAAAGGCAACTCAACATTTCACTTAGTGAAACAGAGTAGTCGCAAACAAGACTATTATACCGACCATAAAATTTGCGGAACGTTGACATTAAACGCGGTTTTCGATATCCCTGTGTCAATAATTTGTCAGTGGCTTACATGAAGATGAACAGATATCTATATCGTGGCCATACATGCCCATTACCATCACTTTATCTGAAAAAAGTTGTTATAGCTCATCTGATGAGTTCTTATTGATAGAAACGATCATCTCGAGTATTTGTTTTGGCCTTCCTTTGTAAAACTATAACTTTGGTATTGTTATTGATAATTATTCCCTTAATGCCAATTATGTGGAACAGACTTATTTCTGTTCATGTTAAGATGAGCGCATAATCTTCACCACGAATACTGAAATACATTTTATATTGATTTTCTGTTACCAACACAACACCCTGAAATTAACCCTGACAAACACGTGAAGGTACCTTCCCACTAGATCAATACTTTACCATATAAGGAAAGATGAACTTGGAAGTGCAGATAGGCAGACAGGTGTAAACTGACAATTGTTACTGTACTTATAGTTATGGATGTTATCATTTAACAAATAAACCATATTATGTACAAATTACTTCGCTGAATGATAAGTTCAATATATGTTTATTATTACACAATAAAAAGTTGGTTGAACTAAAAACCCCAAATCAGGAAGAGGAAAATTAAGCAACCAGGAAGAGATCAACTTATCTAGCATAACACATACTTCCCTGTGTACATTGATAATGTTTACAAAACATGTTTCAATTATTTCGATCAGAGGAAATATTTTAAAGGACCGTACTATCATATATATATATATATATATATATATATATATATATATATATATATATATATATATATATATATATATATATATATATATATATATATGTATGTATATATGTATGTATATACATATATATATATACATTGTATATATATTTCAGTAACAAAAATTGTATTTTCCTTTGTGAAACAATAACAGTCTAGACACGTCAACACATTTACACCGGTTTCCAAAACACTAGCGTTTGACATTGGACAACATACATAAATATTAATTTTGATCTAAATGACGTAAAATATAACGCATTAATTATTTCAATATATCATTATTAAATTTACTTATCACATATCATGAAATAACTTTTATGTATTGTTTGGTATTATGTTTATAATATTTTTACAAAATTAATTCAATTCATATTTAGTTTATGTTGATGATATTCAAACCCAGTACCTGGTATTTCGCTACCAGCTGATTATTTCGTACTACAGTAATATTTCGAATAGATAGCACCGTTTAAATTCTAAACTCACCAAAAACCAAGGTAGACAACTTCTTACGGTGGTTACGCATAGACGGATTTGGACATACATTTTGATTATGTCTTTGCCTCGTTTGATATCACTTTCTGTTCTGTTTTGAAACGCTACACATATTTTAAATTCGAGCTCAACTGATGGAATTCTTATCGAAAGAAACGATCGTCTTGAGCAGTTGTTTTTGCCCTTTTTCGAAACTATAACGCTAGTACTGTGTTTATAATACTTTAACGTACAGTAATTATAAATCATATCTTAATAAAGAAATGGCCATTAGTAGAAATGACATCCTCAACAGGAGTAAACATGTTAAAAGGATGGTTTACTGAATCTCTGTGGTTTTATGTTTCCTGGCACAGAGCCAGAATCACACATTTGAAGCAAACAAACATTTGAAGCAATGTCCAGAATGTCTGGACTGAATCTGATTAATCTACTATCATGAGCATTTTTTCATTTGCCAAAAATCAATACCACAGCCTTCCGATTTCAATCACATACTCGTGACCTAGAAATATATCGAGATGTTGTTTCTCTATATCTAATAGCCAATATCCTACATGTGTTGTACACTGTAATATTCCTATTTTATCACTTTAAATATTACACGATGAAGGTCATGTTATGAAAACAACAACTAACAGTAGGACAAAGTATTGTAACGAAAAGCGTAAATATCTACTTCACGATTCCACTTTATCACAAAATATGTACATATGATTATTATGATGACTTCATCATTCGCTAAAGCACAGCCGTAAACACTGCCGCGTACGCTCAACATTAGCACGCTTTTTATTTCCACTTGATAAAGGAAATTCATTTTGCAGTAACTTCTCTCATACTACATCTAGAGTCTTGAAGATCAGACGGTGCATTCTTCACAGATGGCAAAGTGAAAGATAAATATACAAAACAGGAGTGTGATTTGTTTATAAACGCAGATACAGAGACAAGAATGTGGAAGTATTTCACTTTTAACAGTGCTCATTATATATATTTACTCTACCAGACGCAATGATATATATATATATATATATATATATATATATATATATATATATATATATATATATATATATATATATATATATATATATATATATAAATACAGCTTCATAACAGATTGCTTAAATATTTTATATGTAACACGTATATTAGAGTCTAGCGGCGATTTGATTGGCTAATGTGCAGCTAACTGAACTACTTTTATTCCCTACGTACACAGATTTCATTCATCTGAAGGTTGGCAATGACTTCACTTCATTCATCTGAAGGTTGACGATGGCGTCACTTGGTGTTTGTGATGTCACTTGAACTTGAATAGGGACAATCGAATAAAACATGTGGTGTAGATGATTTTAAAATGTTGTTGTATTCAAGTCGGCAGTTCTGCTAATTTCAACATCTGATAAAGTATACCTAGATGCAAATAGCAATTTAAAATGTAGGCTAAATGTATGTATTCAAACATAAAAATCTCAGATACCAAAGTATAAATCAATAGGATGTCCAGGACATAGATACGAATCCGGTAAAATGGACAAACACGGACCTCTGGAAACCAAGAGGTGGGATCAGGTGCCATGGGGGAGTAAGCATCCCCTGTCGACCGGTCACACCCGTCGTGAGTCCACAGTCAAGTCCAATGAAACACGTGAGGAGTGTATCCTCGTCACAATTGGTACAGACGTCTCAACAACCGCCAACGAAAAGGCAACTCAACATTTCACTTAGTGAAACAGAGTAGTCGCAAACAAGACTATTACTAAATGTATGTATTCAAACATAAGCAATATTTACAACATGTTTTGTGCACTTATTTCTGCGCACGTATTTTACCTATTTGGAACAATTTGGTCTACTCAACAGAAAGGAGAATATAGATTCTCGTCATCAGTCATCAGAAAATGCCGTTTATATTGCATATGTTTATTCATATTATAAAAAGAATCTGTCACGAGTTTTCATTCGCCAGAGGCTCGCGAATTGGAAAATTCAAAAACTCGTATCATAAATGTGATATGAATGGAAACTCGTGACAGATCATATATATATATATATATATATATATATATATATATATATATATATATATATATATATATATATATATATATATATATATATATATATATATATTATATATATACATATACATATAGGGTTCGAAATTAGCGATAGTCCGCAAGTCGTAGACTTGTAAATTTTGCATCGGACTAGTGAAGGTCATGCTTCAGCTAGTCCGATTGACTAGTAGAAAATATGTTGAACAATCACAGTATTACTGTGTCTGTGTGTGTAGTTCACGCTAGGGTGAAACGTTAACCATGTACCTATAAAATCTACCGATTTCGGCGGTAGTCTGTAGACGATTTTTTCATTCATCTACCGAGGAGAAAAAATGTACCGATTTCCACCGATCTGTCTTATTTTCAACCGATTTCCACATATTTCTACCGCTTCTTGTTCATTTTCCGGCGATCGGTAGTCGTTTTTGTCAGCATTAAATGTTTGTAATTGTAATTTTCAGTCTATTATAACTGGCAACAAAAAAAAGCTTCTGGCGATATATCTGGCGCCCCCATTTTATTGAATTATTAATCCATCTGTGGCACAAAATTTCTAAGATAGGTTTGAGAGGTAAAATATTTTTGTTGTAAAATCATTGTACAGTAAAGTTAAAACTAGTGTCCTAGTGAATGGGAAAATTTCAGAACCTTTTATTAATAGTTTGGGAGTTTTTCAAGGGGAGATAATCTCACCTCTACTCTTTTCTTTATGTGTAAATGATTGTGAAGTGGAATTTTTACAAAATGGTTGCGAACCTACAGAATTACAAGAATTATCTTTGTTTTTATTCATGTATGCAGATGATACTGTTTTATTTCCCGATTCATTTCCGGTTTACAATCAATGTTAGATTCATTGGGATTACACATAGAAAAATGGTCACTTACTGTCAATGTTCAAAAAACTAAAGCTATGGTGGTACTGTAAGGCCAAATGAAACCTGGTCATACGGTGGTGAAACATTAGATGTAGTTGATGATTTTTATTACCTAGGGATTTTTTTGAATTATAATGGTAAATTAAATAAAACACAAAAACATTTATCTTTACAATGTCGTTTGCTTTGAAAAGAAAGTGTGTTGATATGAACTTTAATCACTGTACTTTAATATCTTTGTTTGATACATATGTAGCTAGTATTGCTAGTTATGGATGTGAAGTCACACGAGGCTCCAGATTTAGAAAAAGTTCAGTTAGATTTTTGTAAAAATATTTTAGGTGTTAAAAGGTCAACTCCAAACGCTATGATTTACACAGAATTAGGTAGATTACCATTTATGTGTACGAAAAAATTTAGGTTAATTAAATACTGGTTGAAAATGTGTAAATTTTTACTATGACGAAATTGAAAAGAAACCAAATTGTAAAAAATGGATCAGTTGTATCCAAAATATTTTGGCCGAGATTGGCTTAAATGATACATGGCTGAAAAACAATTATGAAGGTGAAAAACTTGTACTATTATTAGTTAAGCAACGCCTTACAGTATAAGAAAATGATTAGCCGTTTACGACTTTCATCTCACTGTTTGACAATTGAAACTGTACGTTTTAAAAAAATACCTTTAGAAAACCTAATTTGTCCAGCGTGTAGGTCTGATATCGAGGACGAATTCCATTTTATGTTGAAATGTCCAGCTTTCAATGACCTCAGAAAATTTTTTGAAACCTTATTATAACCAAAGACCCTCTGTCTATAAATTAATGCAATTACCCTCCACAACAAACGTCAAAGAATGATGTAATATGGGAAAATACATAAAGCACATTAAGCACTGTGGCCAGGCACCTATACAGATAAATTACCTGTATATTTAAACCTCCACACCTATAATCACTATCCATATGTTATGTCCTATATACAGATATCAAAGATTAACATCATTAATGTTATATTAATTTCATGAAGCTTGTGTGTCAATCCTCGATGATTTTACTTTAAAAATTTAGCTGAGAAATTTCGAAGCGAGATCGTGGTGTCTTCTTTGACGTCCGTACTCCGCATACTATTATAGTGTTTTTCATTGTTATTGCTGCATCACTATTTTAATACAAAAACGATGTTTTATTTCAATTACACTATATTTTAAACACAAACAATAATGTCTTCTTGTATCTCATTGAATTAAATGAAATAAATTGCCAGTAATGACAGTTAACACATTTATATATACTCAACAATCTTTTTATTATTATTATTATTATTATTATTAAAAACAGATTTGATTTCCCCTATCAAATCTCTTTTTATTTGAATGAACTATTCAGTCAACATTTGTTGTTTTATCTTATCATTTAATGAAAAAAATGCAATATGAAGATTAAATTCAAATATTTGGAAAAATGCAAAAATTTTGGTAATAAATGTTCAAATCCTCAAGAAAAAAAAAGTTTTTGAATTTAAAAATTATCATATTTCCAAATATTTAGTAATCAAACTGAGATATGTTTCTTCCAGGTAAGACTAGTTATTTATTTTCTGCATTCTAAATGCGACTGTTATATTACAATATTCAGAATTTAGTATTTTAAAATTCATTAAAACAAATTTAGAAATGCTAAATTTTGAAAATTCTAATATAACACAATAACTATGTCATCATTTTAAATCTCCCAAAGCAAGCTGTGTTTATTAGAATCTGTATTATTTTATTCATGCGTGCACATGTATATATTACATGTATTAAAAATTCAAAATATAGCTTATATCTATTCCTTATAAATCACAAAGTTGACTAGAAAATTTCAAGAAATGTGTTATTTATATCATCAATATTATTGACAATAATTCCCTTTTTGATGCATAAAATGACAGATATTGAAGTTTTAAATCACAATTTTTTCTGGATCTTTTTCGGAAAGGACACCCAACCCTATCCCTTTCAGTTTCAAATGCACCTGGTGTATATATGAGAATGACAACGCATCCGTAAATATCGATATCTGTAAACATTCTCTACCCCAAACACATTTCATAATGTTGACAGGTTTGTCAGAAGCATTATAAATATCAAATTGGTTTGATTATAACATTCAACTATTTGAGGTACTGATTCTTAATCCCGGTATGGAATTTGATATTATAATTAAAACATTAAACATGTGATGGAATTTATTTAGTTATATAAAGTGTTCACTTTGGGACCAGTAAATTTGTTGCAGGACTAGTGATTTTTTTTTCGACTAGTCCGATTGACTAGTGAGTCAGAAATGTTAAATTCGAACCATATATATACACACACTTACCTCCACCATTCCTATAACAGAGAAAGGGAAATCGCCAAACATTCCCAAGTCCGACTGAAAACCCAATGCAAGCCAACAGAAAGTCTATCTTGTTTGCCCAGACCTCTCGCTTCTTCATTTTCAGTCCAACAGTCCCACTGGATGTGGTGGTCGTGTCATCGGTGGACAAGGACTCTGGTTCAGTCTTCCATCCGTTATTTCCACTAGTTAGTGGTTCGCCCTCGGGTACTGGACTCTTTTCACCAAATTCACCAGATTTATCCATATCTGGAAAACAATCATGAGATAGTAAAATTAATATCCATACTGTTAAAACATTGCAATAAATGAAGTTTACTTTAAAAGTCCATTAATTTTATATCAAGCAGACAATAGGTCTACACATGAAATCAACACCTCCCAAAAGTGTGCACGTTTTCAATTCAAACTCACTATCCCAAAAGTCAGTTAACTGGAAATATTGAAATTAAACCTTTATGTGTCTAACCAAAATATTATTTTTCATAGTGCATCTAGTGCGATGACGGGAGCGATTGCTTTTAAGTTCGTAATGTATGTATTACTCCACCATTCTGTAATCGATAATGTAACTCATCAATAAAATGTGTCTTTCTGTTTTATGGTCTTCATTTGTTTCACTAACTAAGGTACAAATTATTCAGTTTACTATCCAGAACAGACATCTGCACATGTTTGAACGATCTCAGCGTCGTAAGGCGTGCACAAATGACTTACAAATATGAAACACGAAAATTATATCTTAGCTGCTGGTATATTTTGCTCTGTATCTTTATTACTTATGTTTGACACCGACCTCGGGGCGACTCCTCGACTTTGTTAATGAGGCGAGCTAAATATTGTTTGTAAATTACTTATTTTTGCGTAAGGTATCAAACACAGATTGAAAATATTGTTTTTATGCTTTTAGAGGATGCAGAAAAGAGCATACAATTCAAAATTCTAGTCAACATAGGTACCGTCTTTACAAATCGATGACCGTTGTCCAAAACATAGGTTTATAATCAGGACACATTCATGTGTATATCTTAGAAAAAAAAGCAAATTACTGAAATGAAATCTAGATCAAATATGCATATATTGCAAATTCTATATTGCTGCACCGAGAACGATGTGTGTGTGTGTGTGTGTGTGTGTGTGTGTGTGTGTGTGTGTGTGTTATACTGCAATGACTAGATGATATAGACAATTAATGTAAAACGTATGCCCTACGATTTGATCGTTTGATTTGATGAGACAGGCGGTAAGTGGAAAATATGTCACATCGTATCAAGCGCTTCATTGTATAACAACAGGTGCGGGCTGCAAGGCAAATATGTGTCAGTCAATTAACTCATACTGATCAATTCCTCGTATATCATGCAAAAAATAATTATATCCTGGACATAGAAAAGTGGGTAACCGTGGTCTTATTTACATCACATGCCCACAAAATTAATCTCTCTGAAACATGCGATCTAGACAATGAAACTGACATTTTATATATAAAAGTGTCCACCATCACTTCATCATTATTAATGCATTTTCTCATTTCCGACAATATGCTTTTACCAAGCGGATGGCGTGTATCCGGCAGACAAAACATGACGTTTGTTAACTAGTTATATATGTTCCTGCTGGAAAAATTGTTGATACGCAGGCCTATGGACTCAACATCAACAATGAGAGGTATAAAGAAGGGAGATTATAGTCATGATAGTAGCTACTATCGACTCGTGGATATAAAGTAACACGTTTGCTGGAAAATTCACTGGAAACCCAAGTTATGTACCAGAAACCCAACGTATGACTGAAGACGCAGGATGACGGACGTCTAGCTTAGCTGTCGACAAAAAACCCCATTAAAACCAGTTTTAAACAAGCAAACATTTCATTATATAATTATAAATACACATTTCTGTGGCCTACCCAAACATTTCATTATATAATTATAAATACACATTTCTGTGGCCTACCCAAACATTTCATTATATAATTATAAATACACATTTCTGTGGCTTACCCAAATAAAACCATGACCCTTATTCGGCCATTCAATTTGTAAAGGCCAGTCACGCCACATCATCCCAAGTCACAATTTTGTGATCCAATCCGTTACTTATACACCTTGACAGATTGGCCTGTATAGTGGGACTTCGCGGCGTCGATTTCTGTTGGCATCGGGACCGTTTTCTGAGCCAGTTAGAACGCGTCTAACAATCGATCACCCATCGACCACATGATAAGGGGGAAAGTACTGTTTGTAAATAGAGAATAATGGCGATGTACAGGCCCTGCCACGAGTCTTTTCATTGGGTAAAGTCAGAGATCAATCTATGTGAAATTTTAGATCGGCGCAAGATATCGCCACAGTGACCACCAAATATGAAATTTAATCTGTCAAGGTATATGAGGAAGGACGTGGATCAGAAAGCCTTGACTTTGGAAGATGGCCACGCCACTGTCTGGTACTAGTTTAGTTCTTAGTCCATCACTATACGTGTACTAATATGAGTATCTATAGGAGGGTATAAATGTCTGTTTCGCCATCAAATCTGGTACTTAAAATATTGTTTGTTGTTTGTTTATTGTTGTTTAACGTCCCACTCAGGAATATTTCACTGATATGGAGAAGTCACCAAATGCCGGTGAAGGGTTTCAAATTTTGGCCTATGCTCGGCACTTACGGCCATTGAGCAGTGAGGGTTTTTTAACGTGCCGACACCTATTGTGACATGGGGACCTCGAGTTTTATTGTCTCATCCGAAGGACAGGAAACCAACCTGCCGCCGGCTTAAAATATTGTTAATTTGTATAGTAAAAGTAACAGAAACAAATGTGCTGATTTTTATTTTATTCGACAAATAACCTAGTGCGTTTCAATTTATCTCTTTTTTTTCATTTGAAAATTTTAATGCAAAACATATAAAAAAAATTTAATGTTGCTAAACTTTTGAAGTAGAACATTATGACCGAAATCGTTAATATCATTTGAAAATAATTATATCCGGTATCCTGGAGAGTTTTTCAGTAAAAAAATTCTTTAACCAATAAAAAATCTAAAAATCAATCTTGATTTATGATATTGAGATACGGACTCATAAAGTTTCATAGATAAACACAGGAACTTTTGCAACCAGCCAGTCGTGTTAAAGCCGAAGAATTGGTTAGTCGCTGCAGGTCCAATATGTTTTGATTAAGTACATCCTGTTACCTGTTTAAATACCTGTCAGAACTTATAAATGATAACGCGACGATCGAGCATTTCATTGCACTAACTCTTTGACAAAACAGTTATCAACACGTTTTCAGATATGCATTATTCTCCATTGAGAGGTGGATAGTTTACATAGACTTGAAGTAACCGGCCATGTAAACATCACTACATTTGTTTTGTTTCGGCTGTTTTTGCGTGCGACTCGCCGTGTGTTTTCCATTTATATGTAGACTTCGCTAGTTCTGTTTATCCCGAGTTATACTATCATGTTCCAATTTTTTTATTTACCACGGATTTAACCATAATTTTCCCACTTATTGGTAAAACCCCTGGTAAATCAAAAAGTAGGAACATGATGATACTGCACGAAAACAGAAACCCTGATATTATTTTTGTTGTAGAAGTTGTTGTTGTCTAGAAGTACTCGAGAAAAGTACCACTGAGATAAATTTTCATATGTCTACAAACACAACGAGTCTGAAGTAAATCAGAGGTGAAAAGGACGTTTCCAGTCAAAGTACTGAATTGAGTCAAAGCAAAACTAATATTTAAAATACATCACTATATTTAAAAAGAGAATATTTTTAGTTTTGATAGAACCAGGATGTGCCACTTTATGTGGTATTGAATTACCCATCGTCGTTTGTTTGTTTGTTTATTGTTTATTGTTGTTTAACGTCCCACTCAAGAATATTTCACTCATATGGAGACGTCACCAAATGCCGGTGAAGGGCTTCAAATTTTGGCCTATGCTCGGCACTTACGGCCATTGAGCAGTGAGGGTTCTTTAACGTGCCGACACCTACTGTGACACGGGACCTCCAGTTTTTACTGTCTCATCCGAAAGACAGGAAACCAACCTGTCGCCGGCGGGACTCGAACTCACTACCTCACGATCCAGAGTCGAGCGCGCTACCGACTGAGCCAGGCCGGCTCCCCATCGTCGTAAGTCCACGGTCCGGAATCGCTATTTTCTTTCCTACCCGTGGTCTCATGCGACCAAAATCTCTCATAAATATTTCTATTATTCATGAAGCCTCAGCCAATGCGAGTAAACGGTGTTCGCATTCGTCAACCAATCATATCGAGACTTTTAAATAATTTTAGAATTGTATTGGATCGACAGGCTATGCGATATCTTCCATTGCCGATCACAACTACTATGATTAAATATATTGAACATCTAATCCTTATGAATATTTATTAGCTACGAAAGACATCGCCTGCAGACCGGATACATCAGCCGTGAATCCGTAAAATTCTTGGAGGAAAGTGTCGGCACGCCAAAGAACCCTCACTGCTAAATGGCCGTAAGTACCGAGCCAAACTTTGAAGTCCTTCAACGGTATTGATGACGTCTCCATACGAGTGAAAGACTCTTGAGTGGGACGTTAAATAACAATACAACCAACCAACCAAGGGGAAATGTCAGATTCGAGATAGAACGCACTTCAAAGAATTTGTCCGATCCCCGTAACTTGGCAGGGCGGAGTAACCTTTTGATTATCATACCGATGGTTCTATTCACTTTTCGATTATAATAAGTATCACGGGAAAACCGATTTCTTCCTCACCGGATACTCGTTGGTCAGTGGAAAAGTAGTACCGATTACTCGTTCCAGCGTGTTTTAAATGTCGTTATGCTTTATTACCTAACATTTCACCTGTTCCGGGTCATGAAAGGGTTCACAAAGACTCCACCCCGCCTAACTCGAATAATTCAGCGCCCTCTACCCAATATAGTTTCTCGAGGTTAATGGGGCGATCGGTGATCGGCGAAATATAACGAGTGATATTATTCGGGTTAAAGCCCGCCAGGTTATATGGCTATAACCAAAAGTATTCTAAAGTTGTATTCTAATCTTCCAAGTTGTATTCTAAGCTTGCTTCAAACAGTACATAGGCCTATATCAAATTACATATGTGTCAAGAGTAACATCAGGTACATAAATATTAAAACTATCCTTATTATCTCGCCATGCATTTATTTTATGAATTACATGCGTCATAGATACGAATTTGCTCGTGCAATAATATATGGGCCTGTTTTTATACTTAATACTTCCAAGAGCAAACAATAATATATGGGCTTATTTTTATAATTAATACTTCCAAGTGCAAACAATAATATATGGGCCTGTTTTTATACTTAATACTTCCAAGAGCAAACAATAATATATGGGCTTATTTTTATAATTAATACTTCCAAGTGCAAACAATAATATATGGGCCTGTTTTTATACTTAATACTTCCAAGTGCAAACAATAATATATGGGCTTATTTTTATAATTAAAATGCCATTATATCATTCTTTTATAATTAATATTTATTTACATATTTAACAGATAGAACTATCAAAATTATTTTTCAAGTCGCTATAATTGAACAGAATCTCTTGAATATATACATGTATATACATTCAGCTAACGGAAGAAAAACTAGGTTTAACTGAGAAAAACCAAGTTAAACTGCGCCAAAATCACAAATTGAATTAAACTTATTTTTTTCTTCAGAAAAATAGTTTGAATAAGAAAAACTAGATTTAACAGCGCTACAATCACATTAATGGGTATTTATATGCTGATTTTCCGACAGATATGTATAAAGCACTCACATTAATGAGATTCTGAAGCAGTTAATCCTAGTTTTTCTCAGTTAATCCTAGTTTTTATCAAGTTAATGTGGGTAACAAGAAAAACTAGGGTTAACCGGAGAAAAACTAGGTTTAACTGAAAAAAATTAACTCAATATGATTTTGGAGTGCCAAACATTCGAGATTTTCTATGCCGACAACTTTACGAAAAATCACTACACGTGTTATGGTAGACTTGGTTGTGTTCGAACTCGGAACCAGACGCATATTTTGCTACTGAGTAACCATTGGCGGTATGTTCCATCTGGCACGGCAGTGAGTTGTGCCGCTCTCCTATATCACGACAGTGAGTTGTGCCGCTCTCCTATATCACGACAGTGGTTGTGCCGCTCTCCTATATCACGACAGTGAGTTGTGCCGCTCTCCTATATCACGACAGTGAGTTGTGCCACTCTCCTATATCACGGCAGTGAGTTGTGCCGCTCTCCTATATCACGACAGTGAGTTGTGCCGCTCTCCTATATCACGACAGTGAGTTGTGCTTCTCCACATCACGTAAGCGAGTTGTCCTTCTCCACATCACGAAAGTGAGTTGTGCATCTCCACATCACGTAAGCGAGTTGTCCTTCTCCACACCAAGACTACGAGTTGTAGCTTCGCCACACCACGGCAGCGAGTTGTGTTTCTCCACACCATGGCAGCGAGTTGTGCTTCCCCACATAAATGGCAGTGAGTTGTGCTTCTCCACACCATGGCAGCGAGTTGTGCTTCTCCACATCACGTAAGCGAGTTGTCCTTCTCCACATCACGTAAGCGAGTTGTCCTTCTCCACATCACGACAGTGAGTTGTGCTTCTCCATACACGTAAGCGAGTTGTCCTTCTCCACACCAAGACAACGTAGCTTCGCCACACCACGGCAGCGAGTTGTGCTTCTCCACACATGGCAGCGAGTTGTGCTTCTCCACATCACGTAAGCGAGTTGTCCTTCTCCACATCACGACAGTGAGTTGTCCTTCTCCACATCACGTAAGCGAGTTGTCCTCCACATCACGTAAGCGAGTTGTCCTCCACATCACGTAAGCGAGTTGTCCTTCTCCACATCACGACAGTGAGTTGTGCATCTCCACACCACGTAAGCGAGTTGTCCTTCTCCACACCAAGACAACGAGTTGTAGCTTCGCCACACCACGGCAGCGAGTTGTGCTTCTCCACACCATGGCAGCGAGTTGTGCTTCACAATACGGCAGCGAGTTGTCCTTCTCTTCACACCATAGCAGCCAGTTGTGCTTCTCCACATCAAGACAGCGATCTGTGCCTATTCACACCACAGCAGCGAGTTGTGCTCTCACAGTAATTATTTAAAAAAAACGGATCACTTTCGTCTTATAACACTCATTATGCGGGTTCTGTTTATGTATGGATGCGAGGACACGAATTCAGACACGATTTTTATGTTTCATTTACTATTCAATCGTTCATCTATTTATTTACTTTGAATGTTAAGGTTTTTAAAATTGATGTCAGAGTCTTGTAAAATTTTCAGAAAGTTTACAGTTTATAGTAAAGATGAATGAATTGCGTGTTTCCAAGTATCAACCTTACCGTGAAACTTTAAAACTTTAAAAGATCACAGTAGTCTTTAGCAGGTTGGTCAAATGAATTGAAATTATTAAAGTCGCTTTGTAATTAGAATATTCAAACTAATAATATCGAAAGTTTCTACTGTCATTTAACTTGGAAGACGGTCTATGATTGTCACAATCAATTTTAGGTACTAAAATGATAAGATTGCGGGGTGCATGTGGATTACCTCTTTTTTTCTCTTGGCTATTCATACACTAAGGGCTGGTGTCATAGTGTTCACCCACCCACTCACTCACATACAATCAACTAATTCACAATGACATGAAAAAATTGTAAATATTGGTTATCAAACGCATGAAAAGACCAGTTGAAGAATGGAAGAGTGGAGATACGTGCTGCTTTATGTACCTGGGTACATTTATTAACTCATTCATCCCTAAAGACACATTTGGACTAGTCTAAGTCATTGATTTACCGCAGAGTCCATTGTTTTTCAGGTGTTGATGATTTAATTAGATATACAGCATGGTTTTGTAGGCAGCACACCCATTCTCTTCCCAACACTTAATATGTCTGCTGTAGGTAAATATATCAAGACAATCGTTTTATATGTGGTATTTCCATTTATGGTAAGATAATCTGCCATAAATTGATTCCTCTCATTCCTAATAACCGTTTCCTTATCACAGCTAACAAACGGCAGAAATCACACTTCGGGAGATTCAAGTCTCCGATTATCATAACTTTAATTCGTATATAGAACACACGATATATGTCTCTGGTCGTAGCAATAGATATCTTGTACCATACGCGTGTTTAAATTCAGGTGGATGATCCTATGTGTGGGACCCGACCGGAAACAGAATTAGTCAAACAGTATGTCTCTCTCTCTCTCTCTCTCTCTCTCTCTCTCTCTCTCTCTCTCTCTCTCTCTCTCTCTCTCTCTCTCTCTCCATTTTAATAAACATTTTAGTCAACACATAAATGTGTGTACATCTGTCTCCAGTTTAATAATAAATAGAAAAGCCAATAAAATTGGGTAAAATATTTCCCTAAAAGATTACGCTGTTTAACGTATAGCATAGAATATTTAAAATCTCGCTAGAACCAGCGATGTTAGAACTTATGTATAGATGAAACCCGTGGTGTGTGACGGTATATGTATTTTTAATGACTGCGTTTTCTGTATCATGTTTTATATGGAGCATATCAGATTCATCACGGGACCCATTACAAGGTGAAGCAATAGAAAAGGATGGAAACAAAACAGTTAGCATGTTGCTTGTCGTTCAGTAAATTTCCATTGCTGACTCAAGATCGATATTCAGAAGGCAGGGTCATGCTTTGTTCAAGTGCGTACAGTTGAAGAGCCCCTAAAATGGTTGCACGGTTGTTATAGAAACATACAAAAACAAAGAGCATATTAGCTTAAATATGCTTTCATAAAATAGGTGGATCCAGAATTTCAGTTAATTCTTTATTTCAGGTTTCATGATGTGAAAACTTGTTTTCGTTTGGCAGGATAATCCTAGCAGCACTTAGTTGGTCACTGCACTACTCGACATAACATTATTTTCAAAATAATGCGATAACTCAAAAATAGTCTTCATATTTTTCTTTCAGACGCATACAATTACCCAGCCTTCATCATGTTTATTTCCCGGTGTGACCGTCAGATAAAATCATTTCATATCGACAAATCAAGCGACTATGATGTAAGAAAACTAAATTTTCTTCCAGTTTCATAACAAATTCTATTGGTAGTTTCAATATACAACACGGAAATTTTTCAGCTGTAGTTATCACTTGTAAGGTTTAGAGACTTTCTATTTTAAGTAATTAACTCACCACCCCCCTGTAGTTACTTTTATACTCGCCCAAATCAATAAATAGTATGGTCTACTGTCATAGATTTGAAGTGAAAAGTTCATATTGCATGTAAAATTATTATAAAATCACACGCCCCTGAATTTTGAATGGACAAGTCCATTTCAGAGGTTGATTTTGAAAAGTGAACAGTAACGACATGTATAAGATATGAAATACTATAATATCATGCCTTATATAATTACTGCCTGTTGCCTTTCATTAAACTTATTAAGTTAATGTAGGTGACACATGCGTTATTTAAGAATTAGATGCCAAATTGTACGTACTTTCCGACAAACCTTGAAATAAAAAACGTAAAATTTCATGAAAACCGTTGTAATTTTACGTGCAAATATCATCGTGTCATTGATGAAACCGCGCACGCATTTCACATGTCATACGATACAGATCCACATAAAGGTATCATTATACATTTAAATAATGCACACAGCCGGTGCAATATATAACATTTTGGAACAAATATGCATATTTTAAAAACATTTCGTTGCCATCCGAGCGTCATCCGATATAATAGTTTGTTATGATGGTGCTTTAAAGAAACTGCGTCGAGAGAGGAAGATGGAAAAGCGCAACCCCCCCCCCACTGTGTAGTCAAGGTAACCGTGGTCATACTTTAACAGAATAACGATCTTTATAGAGATAATGCTGTTGATGAATACAATTATTTCAGAATTATACCATCAGACACTTTATTAAGAGAGAACAGATGTTAGTGTTTGTTAAAGAATTGTGATTATATTGAGTCATCTCGCAAATAAAATATAGAAGCGTAGTTAATAGAAGCAGCGATATATAAAGCTAATATTAGCTTTATATATCGCTGATAGAAGTAGACGAATCACTTATATACTTACAACATAATGTCCTAATACGGTAGAAACACGAAATATACTGATAAAAACAAACTGCTCTCTCTCTCTCTCTCTCTCTCTCTCTCTCTCTCTCTCTCTCTCTCTCTCTCTCATTACTCGGGAGGCAAGAGTATTATCGCAAGAGAAGCACAGACGATAAATTGATAAACGTTTAGATAGAGCGTTCGAATCTTTGAAGTGAATGCACAGGTCTACAACAAAAATCAATAAAAATTCTGTTTCCATGTGTACACCACATTCCGTGCCTTATGTCCTGCCCAAGGCGATATATAATACAGTAATTAAGTACATGTATATGGTACCTTCGTTACAGTCGATATCGGTCAACTGTTGACCTGACCTGAGATATTTGTTACGGGCGAATGAAAAGAACCGTGACAAAACAGGAAATTATTACAATTCACGTACAGACCATTAATGCTAGCTTTAAATAATCCCTGTTTGACACAGCAGGCCAGGTTAAACCCAAAACACAATTGATCCAGTTCTTTTTTTTTTTATTATTCTGATTCATGACTGGGGAACAATGCAATCCATAGGCTTCGACAATCCTAAAAATCAGCTTACTGTCTTGAACAAAAATAAGTATTTCATCTTCTTCATAATGCGAAAGAATACAATGAGATATACCATAGCTTTGATTTTGTTTTTTGTTTTAACATTATTAATTTAACAATAATATGTAATAAAAAACTGAACTACACGCGAATTTACGTATCCTGTGAAAGCCGGATTCCATTTGAAACCCGAGTTAAAATTATCTCGAATCGTAATTTTATGAAGTATGAAGTTTTCATTGTTCTTATCAAAGCTAGAGCAGTCCGGTAGCTCAATAGCTGTCTGAATTGCAACACTGACCAAAGCATTCACAATTATTTATTTTGCAAAGATAAAGGAAAGATAGACAAAAAATTGAATTAGTACAGAAATATCTCTCCAATAAACAAAAATCATAATTTTCAGACATAACTTTTATTCCATATCATATGTACTTCACTAAATAATTTTTACAAATGTATAATATCTTTAAAACATTGCTAGTAAAATGAAATCACTTAAAGTATTCCTTATCCTTTTTAATAAATAGTACAACCAAGTCCTTCGACAAAAAAAGAGAAAAAAACAAGACAGTGGAAAATTTACACAGAATACTTCATAACCTTATTGATAATATAAATCTATTTATGTTAAAATAAGGAAGACTGATTTTTTTCTATTAAAACAGGATGTTAGCTTATGGAAAATTCCCGACGCCTTGACCTTGTATAAAATGTATAAATTATATTAAATTAATTATATTTTAACTAAAAAATAATACATTTACAGTGTATTTTATACTCCTTTAAAATACAACGAGTCGCCAATGTTTTAATCTTTGCGTTCAAGTGATTATTTTAAGGACTTACCTTAGATTTGACAGTAAACCTGTATATGTTCCGGCGAAGTTTTAGCTAACATAAAACGCACGCTTACCTCTCTGGCGTAACACACAATAAACTCTGCTCTTTCTAAACGCTGGCAAGTCTCGGTCTCGAAAACCACGTGGTTTTAACGATTTCCATTCATTACCACAAAATAAGTGTCGACATAAATAAATAATGGGTTCATACTTAGTATTTACATTAGTATTGTTAGTTTTTATATACGTCAAACGCTAGCGATGAAACTAAGCTTTAATAATACTTAATCCATGCTGGTTAAAAGGTTACAGAGGGAAATTATTTGCATGAAACATGTGTGACCTTCGTGTTCTTAAAGTTTTTTATTAGCACTGAAATATATAAGGTCCGAGAAGTTGTCTCCCGCTAAATCAGCTCTGTCTGTTAATTATTCATTCAAAGGTTTTCATAAAGTTACCTTTATCCATAGGTATCGGAACTGGGGGGGGGGGTTAACCCCCTACTTTTTGGCAAAGATAGACATAGGTGTTTAAAATTGGGGTTTAGCCCCCAGACGTTTCTGGCGTGTGTGTGTGTTTTAAGTTGGTTTAGCCCCCCACTTTCAATTTGCTTCCAACGCCTATGTTATCTATTTTATTTTTATTACAAACATTAAATAAAAATTATACATAGTCATTTTAGTGCTTTATATAATTCATATCTTGACTGAGTATCTTTTTATATAGATCCGACAACTGTGGATATATATATTGTTGGTTTTAATGCTTTATATATTTATATTTATGCTTTTAAGATTCATCCCAAAATAAAGGGATGAAAAACGGCTCTTTGTTTTATTTTTGTAAAAATCAATATTAGCTTTCGTCGTCGGTGGAAATATTACATTCAGATTTATGATGCAGTATTGTATTCCCTATAGCCTACATTAGAATGAGATAGAGTTCACCCGGTGGTTAAGGGAACAAATGTATGTACATCATTAGAATAATCTTGCAACACATAACCGTTAGTAAATGAATCCACCATAAGGAAATAAACTTTCGGTATTTTTACGAAGATAACCAAGTGTCAGGAAAGCGCTAGCGATTTGCCGTAAACAAACTGATCAATGAATATCTAAGACGGAATCGAACGTATGAGTGCATGATTGTGTTCTAAAAGTCTCATCTCCCTTAGGTGGCGTATTCATCAGTTTTTATTTTAACTTTTGTTCGCCTAACAAAATGGCTTTATAAAATAAAATTTCTGTTTTGACAACTCAGTAACCATGTTATCATAAAAACACTTCTATTATTAGCTGTGGAGCACGAGGTCAATCACAGTGCAACCACAATGGCTATTTTTGTAGCTTTCCGAAGCTTTACATCAAATCACATTTCAACTTCTATAAA
This sequence comes from Atrina japonica, assembly GCA_030159075.1. Lineage (NCBI taxonomy): Eukaryota > Metazoa > Mollusca > Bivalvia > Pterioida > Pinnidae > Atrina > Atrina japonica. Next base: position 56,875 of record BROG01001271.1, on the reverse strand, counting down.
GAGAATGTTTTCGATGACGTACTTTTACAAAACTTACATAATCACACTTTACTATCAACTTTATACTCTGAAAGCACGTTTTTTCCTGTGCGGGCTACTTTTCCCATATAAAAGTCATTTAAAGTGTTTTTGTCCATTACCTGAGCGATGTATATTTCAAGTGATTTGTTATTTGTAGCTAACATTGGATGAGTATATATATATTTACATACCGACTGCAATTCCCTTCATTGCAAGTATATAGAGTGGAATGTTTCATATTCTGGTAAACGCAGTCACGTGCCCCGAGTATTAACCACTTTACTTTTCAGCGTAAGAATACATGAACGAATCAATAAAGAATAGAATATCACATGTTTATTTCTTATATATTTAATCTTAAAAGCCATACATAAAGCCTATCACAAAGGAAATAAAAAACACAGAAAGAAATCGGAAACACGAGACTACATCTGTAGCACATTGTACAGCCTACAGGCCCATATCGCGATATATCTAGGTCATGTTATGACCAGAACCACAGACCATCGTCTGGCTTCAGTTACAAAAGAAAAAAGAAATTAAGGCCTAATGAAACTTTGTCAAGCATCTCTTGATAAACATTCATATAAGAAACAATTCGTCACCCGCATCGTGTGAAATTAGGTCGTGTGAAATGGGCTTACTTATGTAGGTTACGTACCAATCAGTCACTGTGGTTCCCAGCTGCTTGGTAAAAATGTCAAATAAAAGGGTTACTTTCAGTTGTCATCAATTAATATTAGCTGTCTCACTTCTTGTAAGTCACACTAAATCTTTCTATAGTATATCCCATTTATAATATCAGAATTCAATCGCAAACTCGTTGTAAATACATTATTCAGCATACTCATGGGCGCAGCCATTTGCAATTTCTATTCTCTTCCGACACATTTAACCTTCCGGTTACCAAGCAGACGAATATTCTAAAATAATTGAAAACCAATCTGACACTTACTCAAATTTTCCATATCAATATTTTCTTTCAAAATGGTATAAAAAGAAGCAAATAAACCTTAATTCCATTTAGTTTTCCGGACAGAAAAGGGGAACTACTTCTCATGTCAAAACAGCTGTTGAGCGATACGTCATATGTAAACACCCCCCCGCAAATTCAGTATCCCGGAATGAATTTAGTATCCAGTAGACATCAGTTTCAAAGAAAATGGTAATATATATAAATATAAGGATTGTTTTTCATTTTTTTTTACTTCATTCGAATATAATGGCAGTGCATTATGGAAAAAAATTCAATGTGCAGCACTTCGTGCTGCACAGAATTTTTTTCCATAATGCACTGCCATTATATTCGAATGAAGTCAAAAAAAATGAAAAACAATCCTTAAATAATGCTTGTATCATTATAACAGTAACTTGATCCCAAATTCTCGTCTCGTTTGAATTGACGATCCGCGCCTGTCATGGTGACGTGAGGATCCGGTGTCGTGTAGAAAAGTGACCCGCATAGAAAAAACTACCTGGGGTCATCATTCTACGTAGAAATCATAGGATACCTGGGCAGTTGTAGAAAATTGACCCATTCCCGTAAAAAAATTACCCGGGTTCAGGGTCAATTTTCGACGGATTTAGAAAAGTGCACAACAAAGAGAATATGAATTATAGATTGATAATCACAACCTCTAATCTCCTAGATGTTGGTTCGAATACTGCTCGGGCAGTTAAACTTATCATAAGACTTTTCTCCGTCTAATGTAAGAAAGTTGCTAGGAAGTTATTGCAGATCATCGTTTGTCTCTGGCTGCTCTGGTTCACTCTGCCATTTAAATTAGCATATGACCTGTACCACCACTCTATTGTATTGATTTTGTATTCATTTAACAATTATGCATATACAGTGGGGGGGGGGGGGGGGGGGGGGGGGGGGGGGGGGGGGGGGGGGGGGGGGGGGGGGGGGGGGGGGGGGGTTTGGAGGAAATCTGGTCATTTGTCGATAAAGACAAGATTTTAAAACATGTACCAAGTTTTGTTGTTTTTATTTATTTGCGATCCATAGTCCCTTTTCATTTTCAAATGCGATTATTCGGCTTAACATGAGAATATTTCCTGCCAAATTTGGTTATAATTGAATTAATTAGCCACTGGTTCTAGAGAAGAGGTCGAAAATATTTCTAAAACATCATTCAAAAACATATGTTGTGTACTTATTTGGGTGCCTGTGACCTTGACCTTTGACCAAATAATCTTTGTCACAATATCCCAGAGTAATTACAGTTTCCCCCCATGTCTTTGTATACAATATGTTAATCAATTTTTTGTTGATAAGCCATTTGAATAAAAATGTACCCTTTATTATTTGAAGTGCCTATTCAAGATTCGTTTATGAACATATGTAATACATGTAATTAGTTTTCATCCATAAACTTAGTAGACAGACTTAACCGAATCATACATACAAAATTTGAAAGATATCTTATCATTGGTTCAGGAGAAAGAGATATTTAGATATGTGCTAAGTCTTAGTCCTTTTGACCTTTTTTATGATTATTAGAGGAGAGCGGGTCCTCAGATCATTATGAGGCCTAGTATATGCATGATGTATATTCCCGCGTCAAGATTTTTGCACTTATATGGATATGTACAAATTTTAGGTGAAATGCCACAAATATCGACCTGGGTTATGGATTGAAGCCATTGAGTGATGAACATATTTCATTTCCCCCACAACTGACGTGACGGAGGTCCCCGGTTTCAAGTCTTATGCCGAGCGCTTGGCGAAGAAACAATCACTACCATTTTAAAAGTTTTTCGTATGGCCCGGTTCCAACCCGTGGCCTTCCGATTGCTAGTCGGATACTTTACCACCGTGAGCGGTACAGGAACTTAATTGAAAAAGAAATAGCCGTATGAAATGTAATGACCAGTTCACCATCTACGACAATTTGTCATCTTAGCTAAGAGCTGTATTGGTGAGCAACCAATTCACGACAACTGTTTTTACCTGGCGTGGAACGTGCAAACACGTGCATTATTTCACAAAATTTTGTGTATCCTTGACAAGACTTGACTGATTGCCGAACGAAAAGAAAGACTAATTTCTCTGAGAAACCAGAAAATATCAGTTGAAATAAAACGAGTTGGCGAGAATTGGTATTTGACGAGAATCGGACGATCACCTAGCTGTATTAGTTTTATTTTAAAAAAAATATTAAGCATTAAACTGTGGGTTTCGGTACTCGGTATGCTTGTATTTTTGAGTTACATGTAGATGCGTCACGAAATCGGATAGCAAAATTTCAAAAAATCCTGAAGCAACAAGGCCAGATCGTGTTATATTATAAATTATACCAAAATAAAGATAACGAAATGAACTTTCTCACCTAAGCTGTATTATTTCAATACGGGAATTATTCAACTTTAATTAAAGCTTAATTACATTGATAATGCTGGTGCTATGAATGTATACGTATTATGAAATCATATAGCATATTTTCATCAACATTTTGAAGCAAGAGTATAAAATTGTATTTTATCATGATCTATACCAAAATATAGATAATTAAATGAACTTTTTTAAGTGATGCTCATCTAAGCTGTATTATATTAAATACGGGAATTATTCAACTTTGTCCAACGTAATTCTTTGCGACAGTACTACGCGGATACTAATCACAGGTGGAAATTGACCATTTATGATCAGGTGAGGAGAATAGTTCCCCATGATTAATGAATACCAAAATTTGATATTGGAATATACGTGATTACTTTTCGGTCGTATTTGAATACTTTTCTTTTTCTACACCCGTATTTTGCTCCCATTCCTGATGTTAAAAGACTGTCACACTAAGTTGCGTTCCCACAGAGTTATTACGGCGCTGTTTATAATCTGGGATCGCTGGAAAAAAAATTTAAAAATGTGAAAATTTATCTGAAACTTTCACAAGATGAAATGTTACGGCGTTCTGATTGCGAAATAGGCGTTTCTACAGAGCTCCCGCGGCGATCTAATTAAGCGTTCCCGCGGAGTTCTAATTGGTGATTGACTGCGCTCCCGCTGAGTGCCCAGGACGTGCTAGGAGTTGACACTTCGCGTTCACGGCGTGCACAATGAGCTGAGTGCGTGCACAAGACGTTCTTTCCTACCGGGTATAAAAAAGAAGAGAATCAAGCACCCTTCATCAGTTTCTACTTCCCTCATCATGACAAGCAAGAGGATAGCAAGATGTAGTAAAGTGTTCTCGGGTAGGTATGTGGAAATTCAAGCACCAAGGATTGAATATCAAAACACCAAGTTTATGACAAAATAATAGTAATATTTTCTTATAAGGAGAGGTACATAGCAGAGTCAAGGAAATGTTCCACCAAACCTTTATTTTTATTTGTTACCAAGATACCGACAGCAGTTAAGGACAGCAATACCAGTACTGTATAGTTGCTTATTCCAGAAGCCGTGTAAATTAGATGTGGATACTTAACAGCTTTTAGAAAATTTGAAGACGCATCAATTTTCTCAAATTCATATTATCAAAGCATACGACTTTTCTACTCTTTACACAACAATTCCAGTTGAAAAATTGAAAGAGAGACTTTTTGGCATCATCGACAACTGTTTTTCTACTAAAAGTGGTTCCTGAAAATTAAAATATCTAGTCATGGGTTATCGTGTTACTTGTTTCCACTGTCACCTCTCTGATTCTACACATGGATACATTAAAGTTGATATAAAACGTTGCTGGGATTTCTTAAGGACAATATATATGTAATGTTTCCAGACCACGTCTTTTATCAAACTGTCGGCATTCAATGGGAACCAATTGTGCCCTTTTATTGACTGGCCTGTTCTTTTATTCATAGGAGGAACTTAATTCAGAAGCATCTGAATCAAAAGAAGAAAAAAAAAATAGCGGTGTCTTTTAATTTGACATTTAGATATATCGACGACATTTTGTCAATTGATAATGATAATTTTCACACACATGTCAATGCGATATACCGGTATCCCAACGAACTAGTAGACGTTGAGTACACAACAGAATCAAGCACACACGCTTCCTACTTGGACATTTTACTCACTATAGACAAAGACAGGTAATAAACAACCAGGCTTTAGGACAAACGCAACTATTTCGACTTTCCAATATTAAATTTTCCACATATAAGAGTAACATCCCGAAATCACATGAATATGCTGTTTATGTCTCACAAATGGTCCGATATACCAGGGAGTGGTAAAAATATGAACATTTTATATACAGAGGTAAACTATTTACTGACAAGTCGTTGACACAGGGACAAAAAAAAAATCGCGTTTAATGCCAATGTTCCGCAAATTTTAAGGTCGGAATAATATCCTTGTTTGCGACTACTCTGTTTCACTAAATGAAATGTTGAGTTGTCTGTTCGATACAGCTGTTGAGTCGTCTGTACCAGTTGTGACGAGGATTTGTTCCTCACTTACTTCATTTGAATTTGACTGCAGACTCACGGCGGGTGTGACCGGTAAACTGGGAATACTTACTCCTCCATGGCACATGATCCCACATTGAATTCCAGAGTTCCGTGTTTGTTCAATATCAACAGATTTGTATATGTATCCTGGACATCCTGAAGATTTATACTTTGGTATCTGAGATTTTTATATTGTATATGTATCCTGGACGTCCTGACGATTTGTACTTTGGTATCTGAGATTTTTATATTGTATATGTATTCTGGACATCCTGGCGATTTATACTTTGGTATCTGTGGTTTTTATATTTGTACATGTATCCTGGACATCCTGAAGATTTCTACTTTGGTATCTGAGATTTTTGTATTTGTATATGTATCCTGGACGTTCTGAAGATTTATATGGTATCTTAGATTTTTATATAGTAGCGGAGTAGTAGTATATAATGTCAGCCATATTTTAAACATTACTGTAGCCTACCGTTAATGAAATTTCTATTGCTAGTCATTAATATAATATCTACTCTTATATTAAAGCACACCACTTCATTGATGAATATTAAAATGTTTTATTTGAAGTTGGCTAGAACTTATAAGAATATATGTGCATAGGTTAGGTGTGTCTACTTTACACCCCATTCATATTGTTTAACAAGACCCCCGTTATGATCATAGAGCTTCGTTAACAACGATTTCAAGCGTACGGCAATGTAACCTTGTGTAAGTAGTTGGCGAGTCGTTTCACTCTCAGAATGAAACATTTATAAGAGGAGCAAGCCTGGCATAATGTATAAGTTGTGGAATGAAAACGCCATAGGCAGGAGAGGATGGAATATTACTACTTAGAAATGGAAAACTCGTGATATGGAAATTGAAATCGTCGCGATTGTCATAAAGGGAGGTGTGAAGTTGACTGTCCTTTCCAATCGACGAGAGTAAATCTAGGTAAGAAGCAGACGTGTTGCTCTCTGTCGTCTCATTGATCTCTAGCAGGATATATCTGGCGGAGGTAATTCTAAAATTCTGAATTATTTATAGACAGGACGTCGTCGATATACCTGTAAGTAAAATTGGACCGCGATGCTAACTGTTTATTTCCTTTGGAGGGCAGAAAAGGTATAGATTCCGCTTCCAATTCCACAAAAAGATGTCAGCCAAGAGAAGTGCACAATTGGTACCCATAGTAATGCCGACAAATTGTCGGGGAACCTTTCCTGTAAATCCACGAAGATGTTGTCTACTAGAAACCTCAGCATCTTGATGATATCGTCTCCAGTTTACTTGTTATTGGAATCAGAGTGTTCCTTCACAAAATAAGGTTTTTCGTGACCTAACACTAAATATTTATATCTGCGATTTCCATTCTTGTATACAAAGGAGTTTTGTATAATAGATGTTAATCTGTTTTTGAGTTTCAGGTGAGGTATTGTTGTGTAAAGGGTTGAAAAATCAAAAGACTTGATGCTTGTAATATGTTTAAAATTTGGATACTTTAAATGTTTCAACACTTCTTTTGAATTCTTTAGCATCCACATCCTAAAGAAGTTTGGTGAGTAAAATAGATAAAGGCTTGGTGGAGCAAGTAGATGACTCCGCAATGAATCGGTGTTTATAGGGATTTTCGTGCATCTTCGGAATCCAATAAATGTATGGCAATTCAAGCTCCGCGTCACTTGTCGGTATTCCAAACGAAGTGAGAACAGAATTATGATTATCTAATATTTCAAATGTAGATAAATCGGTAAGAGTGTATGTAGGGTTTTTAGGAAGTGTCCCTCTTTTAGAATGCTGAAGTAGTATCGCCTGTAGACAACTGTGAAGTTGTTAGATGCTTTGTCAACAGGGACGATGATAAAATTTTCGTCGTATTCTAATGGAATTTTGAGTTTCGATTCTTCATTTTTATCTTAAGGGGTAGTTATCAGGAGAAATTCACCCGTAACCAGCTTAACCTATCCATTTCCATAATGATGATACAATAACGGTACACTGAATAGTTTACAGGTTATAGACATTTGATCGAATATTCCAATAGTGTAAACATTGTATTTGACTATTTTCCATTTACTTATTCAGTTGCAAATATTTTAACTTTCGTTTCAGCTCTGATCGTAGCTGTTAATATCGATCTAAATCTGACTATCGAAACATATTGCAATAGTATAACCAGCAAAACAACAATATCATCTTTTATTCTATTGACTATTAGTATTGTTGTCCGTTTAACTTTTGAATGTTATTAACGAGAAGACACATTTATCGACTGTTTTTGTCCCATACAAAGGAAATTACCTATATTATAGTATCCAAAATATAAGTCTGTATTCAAATAAATATTTAGATATTTCTAGAGTTTTCTACAGATAAGTTAGGTTTTTCGCCTTTTTTCAATTGGATTGCAATGAATATACACAAATGTTCAACTCCAGTATAAAGTTTAGATGTTTTCATGATAAAAGATACAATTTATATAAATAGGTCTTTACAAGTATTAATGACCTTTACACAATAACCTTGAAACTTTACAATTGTAACTTTTGCATCATTCTCTGAAATTGTCAATTTCATGTGTCAATACAAAAACATTGACAATTTTTACCTTCAGAAATGTCAATGACCTTTGACATTAGGTATGATGAACTGAGAAACATAAGCTGACATTATTATTTGGCTTTCTGTTATTCTCTATGACTTTTGAATGCTATTGACAGTTTTAGAGAAAAAATACCTTTCAGGTCTTCAAACATGCTGCTGACATTTGAACCGGTGAAACTTCGCAAACATATAACTAAAGCATAATTCCCTAAAACTTTAAATGGATATGACTATACAAAAAGTTGATTTATATTTATTATTATTATTATTATTATTATTATTAATATTATTATTATTTCAGCAGTACTGGTAATCTATATTATCAGTATGTTGCTATCCCAGGGATCGAATCATTGCTCCCAAGTTGATGAATTGCACAAAATCATTAGAGGCTTTTAAACTATTTTTTAAATGCTCAATTTTTCTATACATTTCATGGAATATAGACTAAGTATATCATTACTAGATGACCACGCTCCAGACCATGGACCTCTGTTCAAAGGGTCAAGCAATTCACAAATTTAGTAAAACCCTTTCTAAAATGTATCCAGTTTACTTTAAAATGCATGGAAGTGGAGAAGAACAATTTCTAGGACTCGATGTAGTATCACTTTCTTGGTCCCAACATAGGGATGAACCTTTTCTCCTGGAGTAATATTTTCACAATTTGGTGGAAAGCTTTAACATGTATTTAGCTTTAATACATGATGTGCACGAGTAAAGAAGAGTATTTGAAAAATTAGGGTTTTTTCTTTGCATATTTGACTCCAACTAGACAGAGATTTTTTGTCACATCAATACTTTCTGAATACATAAACATTTCTCGAACACAAACAAGGTAACAAATAAGAGATTTATGTAAATATGACTTTCCGCGCTAAGATATAATCTCTTTGATAATCAAAATGATCTTTAAATGACACAACGTCAACCTTTCCAGTACACTAACAAGTTGATTTATTTCCATACTTGATATACACAGAACTACACAAGATGTCAGGATGCAATTTTACATTTTGCAGACGGGCGAAAATAGGTATTACTATTCATAGGCAGGTGCACACACGAGAAAGTCACATGTTATGCCAAATAGATATTCCTTACAAGTGTGTCCGTCTGTATGTCATGCATGTGCATGAGTGAAATAACCCAAATTGTAAATTGTAAACATAATATTTCGTCTTTACTCAAAAGTAAATGTAACAGCACGCCCATTTGTAGAAGAAAGTATTACATACGGGCATTTTATCAATTGCAACCTACGTATTTGTACGTATCGTTTAGCAATTAGTTCAGCAGAAACACTATAAAGCAACATTTCTATCAATATTTCACATAAGTATGTTGTTTTGAAAAACAAACTTAGTTACATTTTGAATTTGAAATATTTGATTTCATGAAAAGAAATTGGATTGGACAAAATTTGAATAATATTATGTAAGCCCTCTTCTTTTCAAATGCTATATAAATCAAATAATGAGCGAATATACAAAATAGTATTGTTTGAATTTGAAACTCAAATGAGATATTGTTTGAATATATCGGTGTCCTTGTATGTGTGAATTACTTTCAGAAAGATCTAATTTGCGACATCAAATAGATCGTGGAATCCGAACAAAATTATTCAAGGTTTTAATGGAACAAATTTCGTTTAAGTATGATATAACATCCTTTTCTGTTCATTGTACAATGGAAAAAACAAAGGTAACAGTACAGATATCCTATGACACCAGCACAATTAGCTTTGGTCATCATCTATATGTTCAAAAGTGAATAAGATATTAGCAACAAATTATTATAGTTTAAATTGATATCATTTTCAGTAATGCTTTTCATTCGGGGATGTTTAATTATTCAATCTAGAATCGAGCTATTGCAATGATATCATATAATATTGTGATAATATGAGTTCTCCAGTGCAAAAAGTAGGGTTCTACTTCAAATTGGGCTTATCTTGACAAGATCAGTTCTCTAGTGCATTGAGTGGGGTTCTACTTCAAATTGGGCTTATCTTGACAAGATCAGTTCTCCAGTGCATAAAGTAGGGTTCTACTTCAAATTACTAGGCTTATCTTGACAAGATCAGTTCTCCGGCCAGTGCATAAAATAGGGTTCTGCTTCAAATTAGGCTTATCTTGACAAGATCACTTCTCCAGTGCATAATGAGAGTTCTACTTCAAATTGGGCTTATCTTGACAAGATCACTTCTCCAGTGCATAAAGTAGGGTTCTACTTCAAATTGGGCTTATCTTGACAAGATCACTTCTGTAGTGCATGGAGTAGGGTTATATTTCAAATTGGGCTTTACAGAATATAAATCTAATATTCATCTTGCAAAAACCTCTCTATCCAACACCAATACGTATATTATGTGTGTTCTCCCACATAAAATTCGAATTTTGAATTTGATTTAGCATTTTACGACATACTCAACGACAGTTATATGTTGGCGGCCATCTTGTAATGGTGAAAAGCAGAACCCGGTATACCCGGGAAGAGACCAACGGCCTTCCGCAAGTAAACTGGAAAACATTCGCACAAAAATCAGCTTAGATTCCAGCGGAACACAAACCTGCACTGACCAGAAGGGAGAGACTTCATGGTTCAAAGCGCGATGCTCTAACCGGATAAGGCCCCATATCATTCGATTTATTATATCAATTATTTATTGTATTGTTTTAAAATTGCATCCGCATCTATATATAAATCCAGTAAATGTCCAATTATAGGCTTTTTGGTTAAAGGTGCATTAGCTGTATTTTCCCCCATAAAATCGTTTTTTACTACTAAGACTGATGTACAATAAAAATAAGAGTTCTATACACTGGCATAATTATTTTCATATTCCTATATATTTTCTGAAAATAAAGTCAGATCTAGTGTCGTATTCGTATACAAATAGTGAAATCGAATTAAACACTTGGTAATGAATAATTGACAAACTGGGTATACCAAGCAATTTACACAAAATATATAGGTACATCAATCTAAGAATTAAATATAGAAAAAAAATGATTAATTTTGGGGAAAAAAACACAGCTAATATCCCTTTAATATTTATATCGAAAGTCAATATTGTTGTCTGCAAGTCAGAATCAGACATTCACGTCAGAACAGACTGTCATTTGTCAATCTCTGAAAGGTTAAGTCGATTTTCCATTAATATAACTGTCGGTGTGTAATTAATTTCCGTTTTTCAACTTACCAATGTAGTATATTACTGCAGTCATTTCATTGACAATTTCTTGATCTGTAGCAATTTCTTCTGTAACGCAGATTCAAGCGACAATTCATCAACCTACTGAGACGAGGAACGGCTCGTTTTTAAAATGTAACAACTAATTATTAATATAAGTGTTGATAATGAATGTTGGTAATAAAAACAATAAGCTAAAATGACACTCATAGTAAGTTCCTTAGCAATGTATTAATCTAGCCAAAGCAGCAGTTATATTAATCATATATACCAAAGAGTTACAGGAAACTAAGTTCTCACGACAATGTAATACACAGTGAGTGTTATACAAACACGGACCTCCGAGAAATATAAAAGTGGATTCACATGTCATGACGTCTCCATGGATTAGCAGTTGAATTCCAATCAAAGAAATTTTAAGAAAGCTTACATTATAAATGTCAGATCATCAATAGTTAAGTTTGATTTTGACTGTAGTAAATACTAAATTAATAAAAAATGACAGCAGAATATTATCATGGGTGCAACTTTATATTGATATAATGTTTGTCTAGGTTTTATAGAGAAGGAAATTGTAAGTAAGTAAAGAAATTAATAGCTCGATACTGGTTATACTGCATTTGAAGTTGAAGGAGTATTTCATAGTTAGAGTCTTTCTGTGTCCGAAATGAGTGTATTTACATACAGATAGTAGATAAACATCAAATAATTTATCGTTCTAGTAATGTCAGAAAATTTATACATAATTGAGAACTGAGTAGAAAGTAGAAATGCTTTAACTCACCTGTATATTGCTTATTACCTGAGACAGTAAGATTGAAACTGATATTCAAGTTAGGTTGTCGTGAGTGGAATTTTCCACGAATGTAATTGTTGCACAATTTTAAAACTCTAAGACCACGGGATTCTGAAACAGATATTTAGGGTATGCCCTCGGCAGTTTCTGGACAGTTGCCAAGAAATAGAGACACTGATTTATGTACATACGCACTGAATATGTCGAAACAAATGATCCAGTGATGGTCCTGATGATATTTTGGTGAACACTGTACTAGTTTTACAACACTGGAGGGCATTGACATAGAGAAGTTTGACTACCATGTAAACAATACATTGTAGAGGAAGTCAAGTTCAACAAATTATGATTGTGCAAATGTACAAATACACGGTTGTTGTAGTTATACAAAGCCATTCGACTATAACTGATTTTGCATCTATTTGTCATTACATGTCATTCAAACACAAACAAACACAATCTTGTGATCAATCATACACTCATCAATTGCATTTCCAATTTTAGAAAATACTAAATGACTGTATATGAAATTATGCATCAATTGTTTCGGTAAAGCACCATGACCAGTGCAATGTTTACCTGTAGATAAATGTTTGTGGCTACCTGTCTTGCGGCTGTCTGTCTGTGTTCTGCCTGTCTGTGTTGTGGCTGCCTGTGTTGTGTCTGTCTCTGATGTGTCTGTCTGTGATGTGTCTATGTTGTGACTGTGTTGTGACTGTCTGTGTTGTCTATGTCTGTGTTGTGGCTGTCTGTGTTGTGTCTATGTTGAGTCTATGTTGTGACTGTCTTTGTTGTGTCTGTCTGTGATGTGTCTGTCTGTGATGTGTCTGTCTGTGTTGTGTCTATGTTGTGACTCTGTTGTCGCTGTCTGTGTTGTGCCTGTCTGTGTTGTGCCTGTCTGTGTTGTGTCTGTCTGTGTCTGTGTTGTGGCTGTCTATGGTTGTGCCTGTCTGTGTTGTGTCTGTCTGTGATGTGTCTGTCTGTGATGTGTCTATGTTGTGACTGTGTTGTGGCTGTCTCTGTTTTGCCTGTGTTGTGGCTGTCTGTGTTGTGTCTGCCTGTGTTGTGTCTGTCTGTGATGTGTCTGTCTGTGTTGTGTCTATGTTGTGACTGTGTTGTGACTGTCTGTGTTGTGTCTGTCTGTGATGTGTCTGTCTGTGATGTGTCTGTCTGTGATGTGTCTGTCTGTGTTGTGTCTATGTTGTGACTGTGTTGTGGCTGTCTGTGTTGAGTCTGTCTGTGATGTATCTGTCTGTGATGTGTCTGTCTGTGTTGTGTCTATGTTGTGACTGTGTTGTGACTGTCTGTGTTGTGTCTGTCTGTGTTGTGTCTGTCTGTGTTGTGGCTGTCTGTGTTGTGCCTGTGTGTGTTGTGGCTGTCTGTGTTCTGTCTGTCTGTGTTGTGACTGTCTGTGTTGTGACTGTCTGTGTTGTGCCTGTGTGTGTTGTGACTGTCTGTGTTGTGCCTGTCTGTGTTGTGCCTGTCTGTGTTGTGGCTGTCTGTGTTGTGGCTGTCTGTGTTGTGCCTGTCTGTGTTGTGGCTGTCTGTGTTGTGCCTGTCTGTGTTGTGCCTGTCTGTGTTGTGTCTGTCTATGTTGTGACTGTGTTGTGACTGTCTGTGTTGTGTCTGTCTGTGTTGTGCCTTTCTGTGTTGTGACTGTGTTGTGTCTGTCTGTGTTGTGTCTGTCTGTGTTGTGTCTGTCTGTATTGTGATGGTCTGATGTGACTGTCTGTGTTGTGACTGTCTGTGTTGTGACTGTCTGTGTTGTGTCTGTCTGTGTTGTGTCTGTCTGTGTTGTGATGGTCTGTTGTGACTGTCTTTGTTGTGTCTGTCTGTGTTGTGATGGTCTGTTGTGACTCTGTGTTGTGCCTGTCTGTGTTGTGTCTGTCTGTGTTGTGTCTGTCTGTGTTGTGCCTGTCTGTGTTGTGCCTGTCTGTGATGTGTCTGTCTGTGTTGTGGCTGTCTTTGTTGTGCCTGCCTGTGTTGTGACTGTCTGTGTTGTGCCTGTCTGTGTTGTGTCTGTATTGTGTTTGTCTGTTTTGTGACTGTCTGTGTTGTGTCTGTCTGTGTTGTGACTGTCTGTTTTGTGACTGTCTGTTTTGTGACTGTCTGTTTTGTGTCTGTCTGTGTTGTGGCTGTCTGTGTTGTGTCTGCCTGTGTTGTGTCTGTCTGTGATGTGTCTGTCTGTGTTGTGTCTATGTTGTGACTGTGTTGTGTCTGTCTGTGATGTGTCTGTCTGTGTTGTGTCTATGTTGTGACTGTGTTGTGGCTGTCTGTGTTGAGTCTGTCTGTGATGTATCTGTCTGTGATGTGTCTGTCTGTGTTGTGTCTATGTTGTGACTGTGTTGTGACTGTCTGTGTTGTGTCTGTCTGTGTTGTGTCTGTCTGTGTTGTGGCTGTCTGTGTTGTGCCTGTGTGTGTTGTGGCTGTCTGTGTTCTGTCTGTCTGTGTTGTGACTGTCTGTGTTGTGACTGTCTGTGTTGTGCCTGTGTGTGTTGTGACTGTCTGTGTTGTGCCTGTCTGTGTTGTGCCTGTCTGTGTTGTGCCTGTCTGTGTTGTGGCTGTCTGTGTTGTGGCTGTCTGTGTTGTGCCTGTCTGTGTTGTGGCTGTCTGTGTTGTGCCTGTCTGTGTTGTGCCTGTCTGTGTTGTGTCTGTCTATGTTGTGACTGTGTTGTGACTGTCTGTGTTGTGTCTGTCTGTGTTGTGCCTTTCTGTGTTGTGACTGTGTTGTGTCAGTCTGTGTTGTGTCTGTCTGTGTTGTGGCTGTCTGTGTTGTGCCTGTCTGTGTTGTGTCTGTCTGTGTTGTGACTGTCTGTGTTGTGACTGTCTGTGTTGTGCCTGTCTGTGTTGTGCCTGTCTGTGTTGTGCCTGTCTGTATTGTGCCTGTCTGTGTTGTGCCTGTCTGTGTTGTGCCTGTCTGTGTTGTGACTGTCTGTTTTGTGCCTGTCTGTGTTGTGCCTGTCTGTGTTGTGTCTGTATTGTGTTTGTCTGTGTTGTGACTGTCTGTGTTGTGCCTGTCTGTGTTGTGCCTGTCTGTGTTGTGCCTGTCTGTGTCGTGTCTGTCTGTTTTGCGCATGTCTGTGTTGTGTCTGTCTGTGTTGTGGCTGTCTGTGTTGTGCCTGTCTGTTGTGGCTGTCTATGTTGTGTCTGTCTGTTTTGTGTCTGTCTGTGTTGTGGCTGTCTGTGTTGTGCCTGTCTATGGTAGTGACTGTCTGTGTTGTGCCTGTCTGTGTTGTGTCTGTATGTGTTGTGGCTGTCTGTGTTGAGTCTGTCTGTTTTGTGACTGTCTGTGTTGTGTCTGTCTGTGTTGTGCCTGTCTGTGTTGTGTCTGCCTGTGTTGTGGCTGTCTGTGTTGTGTCTGTCTGTGTTGTGGCTGTCTATGGTAGGGACTGTCTGTGTTGTGTCTGTCTGTGTTGTGTCTGTCTGTGTTGTGGCTCTCTGTGTTGTGGCTGTCTATGGTAGTGACTGTCTGTGTTGTGTCTGTCTGTGTTGTGTCTGTCTGTGTTGTGGCTGTCTGTCTGTGTTGTGGCTGTCTGTGTTGTGGCTGTCTGTGTTGTGTCTGTCTGTGTTGTGACTGTCTGTGTTGTGTCTGTCTGTGTTGTGTCTGCCTGTGTTGTGTCTGTCTGTGTTGTGTCTGTCTGTGTTGTGGCTGTCTGTGTTGTGTCTGTCTGTGTTGTGATGGTCTGATGTGACTGTCTGTGTTGTGACTGTCTGTGTTGTGACTGTCTGTGTTGTGTCTGTCTGTGTTGTGTCTGTCTGTGTTGTGATGGTCTGTTGTGACTGTCTTTGTTGTGTTTGTCTGTGTTGTGATGGTCTGTTGTGACTGTCTGTGTTGTGCCTGTCTGTGTTGTGTCTGTCTGTGTTGTGTCTGTCTGTGTTGTGCCTGTCTGTGTTGTGCCTGTCTGTGATGTGTCTGTCAGTGTTGTGGCTGTCTTTGTTGTGCCTGTCTGTGTTGTGACTGTCTGTGTTGTGCCTGTCTGTGTTGTGTCTGTATTGTGTTTGTCTGTTTTGTGACTGTCTGTCTGTGTTGTGACTGTCTGTTTTGTGACTGTCTGTTTTGTGACTGTCTGTTTTGTGTCTGTCTGTGTTGTGGCTGTCTGTGTTGTGTCTGTCTGTGTCGTGACTGTCTGTGTTGTGACTGTCTGTGTTGTGTCTGTCTCTGTCGTGACTGTCTGTTTTGTGACTGTCTGTGTTGTGATGGTCTGTTGTGACTGTCTTTGTTGTGTCTATGTTGTGTCTGTCTTTGTTGTGACTGTCTTTGTTGTGACTGTTTCTTGTGTATGTATGTGTTGTCTGTCTGTGCTTTATCTGTCTGTTGTAACTGTGTGTTGTGTCTGTCTGTGTTATGACTGCCTATGTTGCCTCTTTCTGTGTTGTCTGTCTGTGTTTTATCTGTCTTTGTTGTGACTGTCTGACTTGTGACTGTCTGTGTTGTGTCTTTCTGTGTTGTGTCTTTCTGTGATGTGTGTGTCTATGTTGTGACTGTCTGTGTTGTGTCTGTCTGTGTTGTGACTGTCTGTGTTGTGTCTGTCTGTGTTGTGACTGTCTGACTTGTGACTGTCTGTGTTGTGACTGTCTGTGTTGTGTTGTATCTGTATTTATATATATAGTAACCTCGGTAGTTGTGCTTTATGTATGATTTATTTACGCAGATAGTATCATTTCGGATCCAAGGTCCATAGTAAATGTACAATAATGTAATGATATTTGTGCTTTATATATGCTTGTATTTCTCTATATTACATGCATCGTAATCGATTCATTGTCATTTACTTTAGGATTAAACACCTTTCACCTCTATCTCTATGACCGAGTTCTCATGTTCGGAATTCTTCTGTACGCTATCGAAACATTCATTTTTGTGAATGCGTTTTTGTAAATGCGTAGATGGTCAAGTAGGTAGGGCGTCGAACATGGGGTCAGGCGATTGGTGCCGTAGTTCGTGAGTTCGAACCCCAGCAGGGGCATGGTGAGTTATAGGTACCTTATTATTTCTGTATTTGTGATATATATGTCTTCTGATGAATTGGTATATATAGTAACGTGACTTGGCAAGGTTAAATGACACAGCGCCCCCTATCCTATTTCTGTCATGCATGTTGGATTAGGCCGCATATGTGGCTGAAAATTGTTATGATGCATTATGGGATATAAGTGTTATCATAAAATCATTACTCACGATATATGTCGTCTATTTGACCACTCCTCCATGGCACCTGATCCCACTTCTTGGATTCCAGAGGTTCGTGTTTGTCCATTTTTACAGGATTTGTATCTATGTACTGGACATTCTATGGATTTATACTTTGGTATCTGAGATTTTTTTTATATTATTATTCCACAGGTAGATATTTTTGTTAAATGTTATCAATAGAAATGAGCTTGCAGTTCCGCTATAAAAGGCAAGTCCACAGAACGACCGTTATTTCACACATGTACTTCCAAAGCGAAACAATGGACAGATGAAATGTAATCAAAACATACACTGTATTCAAATCATAAACATTCCGGATTAATTTGTACATAAAAGACTTCAATAAGATACGTAATAAATAGATTTTATAATTAGTTTTAAATTCATTATTTTAGTATCCGTAAAATAATATTCACTTTGCACCCTTCCTTCTCATATTTTACAAAGATGACATCAAATAAACGTTATAAGAGGCATAGCTGTGAAACATTGCTGTAAAATTATTCGAAATAGATGCTCAATGGGTCCTGTAAAACGATCCGAGTGTTCGATTATATTTTTCCGAGTTGACCTTGGTCTAACATATCTTTGATTCTTTTTTTTTCGGAATTGAGGACATTCATATGATAACAGGTGGTCTGAGCTCACGTTTGTTTTTCTCATGGGGAATTTGGAATTATGTTTGATATTCTCATGTTTAAACTGATTGATTACATGCTTGTGAACTGTATATCAGCCGGCAAAATGTCGAGATAGAGTAAATGATCATTGTTGATATCAATGTTTATTTTCGACATGCAGGTGAGTTATGCTCAAATTTCATTACTTCACACGTTTGTTCTTTGCGACTGTAGTTAGACAATGACGACTGATTTAGCAAACTCTCCTTTTATATCGGTTGTGGGGGCTTGTTTCTATTCCGAAAATTGAACAAATATGGCTACCAATGGAAGTAAAAAACTGGGGGTGTTTAAAAAACATTATCATTTTTTTATATTATTTAATTAAATTGGTTTAAAAGTTTAGATGACAGCTTCAATTTTAAACTGTGGTAAACAAGATAAAATCAAAGTGTTACGGACACAAAAGGCCGCACTAGACTCGATTCAACATTTATGACTGCTCCCTGATAGCATGCCGCTTATACCACCATTTTGTATTTGTTTACACTATCTGTTAAATTTGTTTCTATTTCCTTATCATACGGAAGTTTTCTTTTTAAAAGATACAACACAGTAATTTTAACATAACCTACATTACATTAGATATAAACAATGTTATGAGGGTTGGTGGGTGCTTGTTTACTTATTTTTAGTACTTGTTGAACTTAGTATTATATTTAGCCATAGAAAATTTCCATTGTAAACATGAATATACTAGAAAGGTCATTACTTGATTATCCTTGATCTAGTGTTTTCTGGAACAACAAGTAGACAGATCTCTAGGCAGAACAAATTTAGAATAACTAAAACAATGGAGAGTACGAGAGCAGACCACATTTTATTTTATTTCTAAACAACTGACAAAACGGATATAAAACATTACAAGTAACAATGTGTCAATATCGAAGAAAAAATCGTGGACCATGGCGGGTGTGACCGGTCGACAGGGGGATGCTTACTCCTCCATGGCACTTGATTCCACCTCTTGATTTCCAGAAGTCCGTGTTGATCCATTTTATACCAAATTTGTACCTATATCCTGGACTTCATATAGATTTATACTTTGGTATCTGAGATTTTTATATTCTCTCTCTCTCTCTCTCTCTCTCTCTCTCTCTCTCTCTCTCTCTCTCTCTCTCTCTCTCTCTCTCTCTCTGTATAAAATATATAACTAAATGGCATTACGTTTATGGCGACATGCTATGTTTACAAGATGACCCACCAAAAGGTCGATCTGCTAATGCCATCACAAGGTAAATGATAAAGCATGTAAAGTCTCATGTCTCATAGTAAATGATCTCATAGTAAATAATATCAAATTAATGATAATGACATTGCAAAGAACTGTACAACTTTCTATGGATGTGTTTGCTCCACGATAATCAACAGATATGCATGGATGCCAAGGGTAATCACAAGACGAGTTTGCAGACAACTTGTTCGTGGACATTTCTTACATTTAGATATTTATAGCGGTTTGTAGACGAACAAAAGATGAAATATGGATTCATCAGTGGGGCACTAGAGAGAGCTAAAAGGGTCCAACAATCAGACAAACCCACTTCTATTGTAACACTGGGAGCTCTATCACTGGACCACAATATGCAAATCTAATGAAAGCTATGGGAATGACTCTTCGGGTATTTTGTAGAACATTCATATCGGACGGATTTTTTGTCAGCTAAAGCTTCCTTTTAACACCATTTCATTGAATTGTATTCATTATTTAATTTATTGTAGAATATTTCCATCCTCAATTTACATTCACGGGGGTCATACAGTTTTGTCAAAATAAAATATACAATTCAATTGCAATTGATTAACACACTGGACCTGACCTTATTTTCACAATATGTATAGGAATATAAGATTATTATACCTGTGTATAACTCCTGTTATTGCACATCAGGTTAAAGTAGTAAAAGAAGAACAAAGTAAAAATACATGTAAGCATGGGAAAACACAGCTAATGCCCCTTTAACACATAAAACAATCATTATTGGGAGTTTTCTTGTTTGCGTAACATGTATTAACCTCATAATATCACAAATACATGGTGTGTTTTCACCTGCTGCCTAATGTTATTCATGACAACAATCTGTCAGATGATCTGGAATTCAGTCATTTCTAATTTCTATTAATTGCGGGAACGTTTGACACATTACATGATACTGAAAGACATGTCTTTACATTTTGTCTATATTTAAGTACTTACATTATGACCTGAATATTTACCTTCGATACTTTCAGTTTATAAACTTATTTTTACAGTAAATAAACCTTCATTTTAGAATTTGTTATTAGATATTTCCTGTTATTCTATCGTCGGCTCCTTTTGCAAAACAATTATAAAGCAAGCCAAATGTAATTGAGATGATGAGCCATTTTTTTCCAAACTTTTTTTTTCACATGCCTCTTACAAATACCCTTAAAGGTTCAGGTTCCCTTCAAGGTTAGACGACAGACAGACAATTGGCAATTCACAACCAGGAGGAAATACAAATACGCAGAAAAAAAATAAAATAAAAAAGAGAAGAAAATCAATAAATAATTAATACATAAAAGATTACCCGTAAATCATGCACACACAAAGGAGAAAAAAAAAAGAAAAAAATATTTTAGTCTAATCTTTTTCAACAATCTGTATTCATATATTAATCTATAATTGAATTAATATACATAATTGCATCATGTTGTTATGTATAAATCCTACACACGTATTCTTGTACACATAAATAAATTATACAATTACGTAAATTTTCAAATTTCACATGTGTATAAAACAACTAGATTACCTTGTCTATAATAGAGAAACAGGTATTCCATTGTTTCAATAAATGTATCAGTTTCTTTCAGAAAATTGTAATATGTTCTTCTACAGCCATATTTATCTTTAAAAATTATTACCATAAAGATGGACCTGATTATCATTTGTGTCTATGAGAAATTTCTGCTTAGATTTTACCAAGACTTTAAAATGGCATTTTTATTTGATTAGCCAAAACAGTGCTATTATTTTTAACCAGCTATATGCCTCATATTTGTATTTCATATATGAATAATTAGATATTATCTACTTCTACTGATTACATTTAGTAACACACACACATTCACACACACACACACAAACACACACACACACCAATCAGACACACCAACCAGACACACACGCACCAAGCAAACACAATAACACATACACAAACCAAACTTACACACACCGACCAATTAGACACACCAACCAGACACACACACCGACCACACACTCACACACCAACCAGACACACAGACACCAAACGAACACACCAACCACACACACCAACCACACACACACCAAAACACACGGAACGTACACACACACGTACATTACACACCAACCACACACACACACACCAACCAGATATACACACACCAAGCAAACACAAACACACATACACAAACCACACTTACACACACACAAATCAAAAACACGTCAACCAGACACACACATCGACCACACACACACCAAACAGACACACCAACCAGACACACACGCACTAAGCAAACACAAACAGAAAAAAGTCATACACACATAAACACAAACAGACCAATTAGACACACCAACCACACACACACACACACACATGCACACACACATCAACCAAACACACACACACACGTACACACACGCACACTAACCAGACACACACACACATCAACCAAACAGACACACCAAACACATCAACCGAACAAACACACCAACCATACACACACACGTACACTAACCAGACACACACACACATCAACCAAACAGACACACAAACTAACCAACCGACAAACACACACATACAACCAAACAGACACACACATCAACCAAACAGACACACCACACACACCAAGCAAACATACACACCAGCCACACACACACCAACCAGACACACACACACCAAGCAAACACAAACATACATACAAAAACTACACTTACACACACACAAATTAAAGACACACCAACCAGACACACACATCGACTAACACACACCAAACAGACACACCAACCAGACACACACGCACCAAGCAAACACAAAAACACAAAGACAAACCAAACTTACACACACATACACACGAACCGACCAATTAGACACCAACCAGACACACACACCGACCACACACTCACACACCAAACAGACACACACGCACACTTACCAGACACACACACATCAACCAAACATACACACCACACACACACACACACCAACCACACCCACACACACCAGACACACCAAGCATACACACATACACACACACACCAGACACACACAACCCAACACACACACCAAACAGACACACCAACCACACACACACACCAATCAGACATACACACACCAAGCAAACACAAACACACACAAACCACACTTACACACACAAATCAACCAAACAGACACACCAACCACACACACACACACACACACACACACACCAACCAGACACACACACACACCAAGCAAACACAAACATACATACAAAAACTACACTTACACACACACAAATTAAAGACACACCAACCAGACACACACACCAAACAGACACACCAACCAGACACACACGCACTAAGCAAACACAAACAGAAAAAAGTTGTACACACATACACACAAACCGACCAATTAGACACACCAACCACACACACACACACACACACACACACACACACACACACACACATCAACCAAACAGACACACACACACGTACACACACGCACACTAACCACACACACACATCAACCAAACAGACACACCACACACACCAACCAAACAGACACACCAACACACACACACACACACACTAAACAAATACATTTACCAAACACACAGAGACAGACACATACACACGCAAACCCACACAGAGAAAAAGCACGCACGGAATATAAATACCAGTTTTGACTTCCTTTTGGCTTAGTTTATTAACAAAACAAAGAATGGAGTTAATTCATGCATACTAGTGACTTACTGAGCTTACATCATACAGTTAATGATGACAGAAAAAGATGGGTGTTTGAAAACAATTGTTTAGTATTAACGGCAAATTACTTTCCGAATTCAATCATATGTAAAAGTCAACAAAAACATAAAAATTGTCCTAGAGCTGGAATGAATCTCTCTCTCTCTGTCTCTCTCTCTCTCTCAAGTGATATTCAGTTTGTATGAATTTGGTTGATAATAGCACATTGTAATATTTTCTCTATTAGACCGAAGATATATTTCAAGTCAGGTATATAAATGATCATCATTGGATTTTATTCGCAGGTTTCCGCAATAAAGGAATTGCGTACATATTATTCTCAACCCACCATTTACCATCGTATCTGGTGACGATTACTTTCGTTCATAATATTTCAAAACCTGATGTCTCGAATTTATAAATAATCAGAACATTGAAAACAAATTAAATGACTAAAATCAGGAACTTACAATTGATAAAATTAGTAATAATAATACGGTGTTATGGTGATAAATATTTCAAAAATAGGAGATTTCAGTAGTTTTAGATTTCCACCGTTGTTTTTTACGCGCCCTTTATAGTTAATTGAATTTTTTACATTGATTTAAAATTTTCTAACCAAAAAGGGAACCGAATTGCCTTTTGATACATTTTCGCTGTTTCTACAAGACATGACTGTAATTACATAAGAGATGTATGTATGTATGTATGTATGTATGTATGTATGTTTGTATGTATGTATGTATGTATGTATGTATGTATGCATGTATGTATGTATGTATGTATGTATGTATGTATGTGTGTATGTGTACGTACGTAGTACATACACATGTATATATGTGTGTATGTACATATGTATGTATGTATGTATGCATGCATGTATGTATGTATGTATGTATGTATGTATTTATATATGTGTGTGTGTGTATGTATGTATGTATGTATGTATGTATGTATGTATGTATGTATGTATGTGTTTATATATGTGTGTGTACGTACATACACATGTATGTGTGTGTATGTACGTATATATGTATGTATGTATGTATGTTTGTATGTATGTATGTATGTATGTATGTATGTATGTATGTATGTATGTATGTATGTATGAATGTATGTATGTATGTATGTATGTATGTATGTATGTATGTATGTATGTATGAATGTATGTATGTATGTATGTATGTATGTATGTATGTATTTAACTTCTGGTAATCTTTTGATCATTTCAAGGGAATATTGAAAAAAATGTTGTGTGGTCTCAACACTGTTGTCATGTATGTAGTATTTATTTCAGTCTTACATAGCCGAGACCATTGACTTTGCAGTATACATTTTAATATTTAACTTCATTTCGGTGCTCAAATAATTAATTTGCGTTCGTAACCAGATTCCTGAATGATAGCCAAACGTTTTCTCATTAATGTTAGTTGGATCAAATAGATACCAGACATCACATATGTGTAGAGAATGCAATATTTGTTGTAACAGCAGGGGAAATAGCAGAGATGTTAAAAATAGCTTATGTTTGTATACATACTAGGATATGGTGAATGTGTTGGATTTGCATCATTTGTGTACAAGATAGCGTAGTCTTAACAGGGCTTTTATTTAAAGAAAGTGTAAAAATAAACTTGGATGCCTTTTCTGACAATCAATATTTTCAACCCACACTGCTATTGACCGAATTCTGCAAAAACAGCTATTAAACGTTTGTTGATAACGTCCTTGGTCAAGGAAATAATGCTGAACATGTTTTCGACTTTGCCAATCAAAACAGTATCGTGAATATCACACTGGATTACAGGCAAAAAGTACACGGATACGGCTAAATAAAAATGTAAACGTTGAGTATAGATTTGATATGATCGGGAACCATAAAACATAGCATACTTGCCAAATTTTGATAGTTTATCAACAAATTTCATAAATGTTTATTTTCATTTTTTTCTCGATAAAAATATATTATAAAATATATGTGAAAAAAATTGCCGTTATGTTGTTATATGTATCGATTAAATTCAATGTAGTTATGTTCAACTAATCATTTGTTTATACCAAAGCAAAAACAACAACAACAACCGAACGTGAATATGTGGTTGTACGAAAATAACACCATTGTAGGAATTTGCTGTATAAACGTCTACACACTGTATACAGGCTAGTGGTCTATCATGTGTTTTTACTGTATCGGGGGTGAATATATAAACAAAAACAATACCATGGTAAGCGTCTACTGTACAGATGCACACGTACTATACAGGCTAGTTGTCTATCAGATATAAAAAGCTCAGATACTAAAGTATAAATCTTTAGGATGTCCCACGCAAGGCTAGTGGTCTAGCAGATGTTCTACTGTATTATCGGTAAATAAAACAGAAAACGATACTATGGCAATAGTATACCGTATTAACGCCCACACATATAAGAACAGATGTTTTTGTATCACACTTGAATATCAAAACGAAAACAATACTACTAGAATGAAATAATGTAACACCAGTACTAAGTCTTGTGAAAGGTGTTTTCATATCAGGAAATCAATGTAAAATGTAAATAAAATCCAGTTAAAAAAATGGAACCAGAATTTGGACTACTAGATTGCTTTAATCGCTATCTCTTTCTTATATCAGCTCTATCAGTTTACACAAAGGTACACGAAGTTTATGAACTAGCTAATTGTTTCTTTCAAGATGCCTTAAGAATAAGTAAATACAAAATAAATTTGAAAACCGGAAGTCCCCAAACTTACATTCTCCCATCGTGTCAACAAAACAATCTAGAGGAAGTACGAAAAGATAGATATATGTGGGAAATCACACTGATTCTACAAAACATTTTCCAAATGCTTGTTTTTACCCATATTAGATGACCATTAGATTACCTTATAATACACTTGGCATTTAAATAAGTTTAGTGCAATGCTTGAAAGAACTCAATATTTCATGTTATATTTAGTATTTCATGTTACATTTATTCCATTTTCGATTTAATTAAAAACTATAAAGAACTGACATTTTAGCAGTAATTTAGTTCAAAATTAAAGTGTATATGGCGTTTTATAATAAGTAGTCATCTGTATAAAAGAGCGATAATAAAGTATTCAGCGACATCCCTCAGCCATTATATATATATATATATATATCTATATATATATAGATATATATATATATATATATATATATATATATATATAAATGGAAATAAGTGCAAATAAGACCTCTAAATTGCGGAAATGGGAATAGGTGTCGCAGATAAGTGAGCATTCATAGCAATCTTTATTCATTTTTCTCCCAAGGTCCACACATTTTCCATTTTTACGTTTCATTATCGATCCTTAGGATATTGACGAGCTACACGTGTTATTGCGTCACAATATAACTTCATGACATACAACCGCTTTAATTTCTTTGAAATGGGAAAACAGTGCATAAATTGTTTCATAAGCATGTATTTAAAGCACGGGAGAAAAATAATCAAATAAGGGTTTGTTGAGTGATAATAGAAATGTCATTCCTCGTGGTAAGAATTTGAAAGTCCAGTTCGACGGTTGGACAACAAAATGATTACCTCATATGTTGATATTTCCCTCTCAACTGAACACATCCAGATTATATTAATATATCCCATTTACATATCATTTACATAAAAATGTTCACTTTGTCCCCCCCCCCCCCAAATCTCATGCATCATTAAATGTGGTTTTCAGCATCAAAGTAAACCTACACAGTCCTGTTTTGATAATATCTTTATAATTAACTTGTTGTTTATATCAATTTTTTTTTGTATTTTATAAGTTTTGGGTATTGATATCCCGATAAATATACGTAAATCATATTCACATACACAGAGGGTTCGATATGATAATAATACCTATGATAATTGACGCGAAGTGTTGTAGAAGAAACAACTGGCAAGTTATAGCAAAAACCAACCTGTTAATGAGCTAAACATTGTCTCCACTTTTCTTTCTTTAACTTTGGCAACACTCAAAGAAGATTTTACATCCAGAATATTCTTGAATGTACATTAACTCAAGTGAGCAGAATGTTTTATGGTGATGTACTTAGATTTTAGCAATGTTATTGGAAATATGAAAATATACACATTATTTCGCTGTATCTTAGATAGAAAGAGACCTCTTCTATATCTGTTATATATTATGGTACACGTGTTATGAATTAAGAGGATGGCAGAAGTAGGTCTTCTTTCTTATTGGCGCAAGTTGTGTGTTTCTTTTAATCAGCATGAAAAATTAAAACATTTTGGTTGATGCATATAGTACTAACATTTTGTTGTACATTAACCAGTACCATGCTAGATAGACAGATAAATAGATAAATGAATAGATAGATAGATAGATAGATAGATAGATAGATAGACAGACAGACAGACAGATAGATAGATAGATAGATAGATAGATAGATAGATAGATAGATAAATAGATAGATAGATAGATAGATAGATGAATGGATGGATGGATAGAAGGAAAGCTGCATAGATAGATAGAAAGATAGATAGATAGAGAGGTGGATTCTTATATTTATTCTTCCAATGGAAAAACAATTGTTTTCATTCCGAGATAAAATAAGGTAATTTCATTAATTTGATATGTCTTACTTACCAGTAATATCATCCATGTCGTAATGAACTTTCTTTACTTTGAGTTTGAGCTCGTGTTTATCATCCATGTCTACTTCACTGCACCTCCTTGTTCTTGTTTACAGATAACAGATGCAGTAATACTATATCATGCAGATACTAAGATTGCGACACTGAAATTGTTGTTCACTGACAGAAGATAAACATCGCAACAACATGCATGCCTATAATGCCAGTTTGTAAACAACGTCTTAATGAATATGTGGGAAAACAAAAACAGAAACTACGCATGAAGCGGGTATTTTCGTACCTGGGGAGAAAAACATTGACAAGTACTAATATGTTTGTGTTAAACATTACATTGGCGTCGGAAGCAAATTGAAAGTGTGTGGGGGAGGGGGGGGGGGCTAAACCAACTTAAACGCACACACACGCCAGAAACGTCTGGGGGCTAAGCCCGTTCCGACGCATATGCATTAATCTGGCATTACTAAAATGATTTTAATGTTTATGTCTCTTCCATAGTAAAACGACATTGATAGGCATTGAATTGGTTTCATTATCTCAATTGAATTTTTATCATATTGAATTTCATATTTTGTTCGAAAGTGGTTGTTGAACCATCTGTATCGATATTGTACACCTAATACCACAGCTGTATTTTCCAGATGTCAGTGTTGTACCACACTATCAATATAAATTGTCTAGCTTAATCCGCTGCTGTTCATACTTGGGCATCTATGCTTTGTACCAAAAGTTACAATTTGATATCAGAGAGGATACAGATATAGATATCTGTTTAAAGTTTCACCCGAAACTCAATTTCTACCGAGCATTTGGCGAGAAGCAATAACTAACCTGTGGAAGTCGTATGTTGTGTTACACCAATGAAAAATGCGGTCAGTAAATAAAAAAAAACGAATGATAGAATTAGTTCACACAGTTAAGAAATGTATGCGCAGTTACCTGGATAGATGAAGCCGTGTCATGAGTGTGAAATGTTATGATAAATATATGTGTTTACTTAATGCAAAGTCATATCTAGCAAAGAATGAAAGTCATTAAGTATAAGTAAGGACATAATATATTCCTCCTTAAAAACTATAAAAAAAAACATCTGTATGGAAACAATTGCACGTGAATGGAAAATGTCCCCTCACTGTCATTACAGGTTGATACATACAGGTTTATATATACAGACTGAAATATACAGGTTGATATATACAAGTTGATATATATAAGTTGATATATACAGGTTGATGTATACAAGTTGATATATACAGGTTGATGTATACAAGTTGAAGTATATAGGTTGATATATACAGGTTGATATATACAGGTTGATATATACAAGTTGATGTATACAAGTTGATATATACAGGTTGATGTATACAGGTTGATATATACAAGTTGATATATACAGGTTGATATATACAGGTTGATATATACAGGTTGATGTATACAAGTTCATGTATACAGGTTGATATATACAGGTTGATATATACAGGTTGATGTATACAGGTTGATATATATACAGGTTGATATATACAGGTTGATATATACAGGTTGATATATACAAGTTGATATACACAGGTTGATATACACAAGTTGATGTATACAGGTTGATATATACAAGTTGATGTATACAGGTTGATATATACAGGTTGATATATACAGGTTGATATATACAGGTTGATATACACAGGTTGATATACACAGGTTGATATATACAAGTTGATATATACAGGTTGATGTATACAAGTTGATATATACAGGTTGATATATACAGGTTGATATATACTGGTTGATATATACAGGTTGATATATACAGGTTGATATATACAGGTTGATGTATACAGGTTGATGTATACAAGTTGATATATACAGGTTGATGTATACAGGTTGATATATACAAGTTGATGTATACAGGTTGATATATACAGGTTGATGTATACAAGTTGATGTATACAGGTTGATATATACAAGTTGATATATACAGGTTGATGTATACAGGTTGATGTATACAGGTTGATATATACAGGTTGATATATACAGGTTGATATATACAGGTTGATATATACAGGTTGATATATACAAGTTGATATATACAGGTTGATATATACAGGTTGATATATACAGGTTGATATATACAGGTTGATATATACAGGTTGATATATACAGGTTGATATATACAGGTTGATATATACAGGTTGATATATACAGGTTGATATATACAGGTTGATATATACAGGTTGATATATACAAGTTGATATATACAGGTTGATATATACAGGTTGATATATACAGGTTGATATATACAAGTTGATATATACAGGTTGATATATACAGGTTGATATATACAGGTTGATATATACAGGTTGATATATACAGGTTGATATATACAGGTTGATATATACAGGTTGAAATATACAGGTTGATATATACAGGTTGATGTATACAGGTTGATATATAAACATTGAACATTATGAAGTCCCCCTCTCAGAAATATTAGATAGTATTCTGGAGCACGGCCACAGACAGTGACTCCCTTTCACTAATCGTGCTTTTCATCGAACTTGACCTTATCACCAAACTTGACCTTTTCACTGAATTTGACTAGAAAGATTTCCATGGAACGTTTGCTACGGGTGTGGCATGCCAGCAGAAGACGCTGACTCCCTCCGGACACCTGGTCCTATCCCATTTGGGATTCGCGATTGTTCTTCATGTTGAGACCATTTACGCATCTAATTTGTCATGTTATAATGGACTTGCGTTTTGATTATCGATGGGTACTTCTTCAATTTTACCCTATCATTAATGTCCAATACTTTAAAACACTGGTTTTACTCGAGAAACCTTTTTTGAATCATCGGTTTTAGAACATTACATGTTAAGATATTGATATATCTTCTGTTTTATTTCATTTTTAAACTGACAGTGTAGCATCATACTATGTACTAGATGTTACAAGCTACAATGAGTTACACTGGAGAATATGTTAAGTAGAAAGAACTAGTTCATAAGATGAATTACATGTATATGATAATATCAATTTTTAATTTAAAAAAATCTGTTTTTTTAATTACGGCTTATTCTAGGTTTCAGATAACACAAGATGACGACTATTCCTTGAATTTTCCTTTCTGAGTTTTATTCACCAAACTGTTTATTTGTTTGTTTTTTTTCCGATTTAGACAAAGAATTTATTTTTGCATCTTTGTTCAATTGGGAAAAAACTTACAGTAGCATTGTCAATTTCATATCATCCGACCTCAGTATTGTTTTATTTTTAACAGGACAGTTGTATTCATGCCACTGCTGTCATAATGATAAATCACGTTCTAAACCTCTACCTGTGTAGTCAATAGGGGATGTAAATCAAATAGCGGTAATTTGTCTTCAAGTCATCTGTAGCGTTCGACAACATAGTCTATGGTCATTCACGAAGTGAATATATTTAGAGGGTAATGAAAGGTGATGAACTGGGTAAATACCGGGCAAACAGTCAAAATAATGACATAAAGATCGACATACTACAAAATCCATTTTATGTCATATGACATCACCAAAAGTCCAATAATAACGTATTTATTTGTGTAAAATATATCATATAATCCGTGTTTAAGTTCATCTGTGTTCATAACAAATGTAAAAAAAACTCTAACTTCTTGAAAAAGTTTCTAATCTATTCAGTTTTGAAACGCAATGGGTTGATTTCATTTATGCATTTTCTAAATATCCGTTGATACATACACATGTATCCACATCTTGCATATAATGAGTATTTCACTCCGTATGATAATTTCATAAGCAACAAAAGAAGCACATATACATATTTATATAAAATTGACAATTACGATTATTCGGATGCAGGGATAAATAACATAGATTGTAAATATAAATGCATCCGAAACTTAACGACAATGAACAAGTTTCTCAGTGTCATTTCGCGCTTAGGCAAATATAAATCGCAACCACAACTACAGACATGCATTATGTCGCTGCAAACTATAATTTACATGCATGGACTAACAACAAAATAGTACATATACGCGCATCCTCAAATAACACTGATAAAACATTCCCGTACGATCATTTCATACGCAGGGACAAATAACAAAATTGCTGTCACACATACAAAAAGGTAATAAAAAGTCTATAGACTCTTGGCCATGTTTGAGCATGTATACCAGCCATTGGTTATAACTAAATCAATGTCTCATACACGTGTTTGTTAATTTGTTATCAAAGAAAACTTTTTTCCCACGTTTCTGTATAGAATATGCTATATTAATCAGGTAATATCTGCTATTAAAACTATTGTGATGCGGAATATGGAATTTCGGTAGATGACCGAAAAGGAATAGGGAACTAAATATTATATACATATATCCAAAATGGAGTATCCATTTCAGTGAAAACATTATTTGTTTTCAAAAGCAAACAAACACACAAATGTTCTAAAAATCTACACAAAAACAAAAACACAAACATTTCAAAGATGTATACAGAATAAACAAACAAACAAATATTTTAAAGATGTATACAAAAACAAACAAATACACATCGTAATTGTATGCTGTTATTTGGACCTCCCGATAATAGGTCTTTGTCTAGTTATTTCAGTTTTGTCGAAATACTTTGCACCCTGATCACATGACAAGACCAGAAATGACCCTAGGTAACTTCCGGTTTCGTTATGTTTCCATTGATGATATCATTCAGTGATATCTTGTTTCACTTCATTTGAGAGAGAACAATGTTAAGCTAAATATTCATTCTTTTGAAGATGACAGGTGTCATGCCTTTCCTGTAACTTGCTTATCAAATATGGCTCCTTCTGCTGTATGTAATCCATATCACTGGTCATCTATATACATTTAGTACATTAACCTGAAATTATGCAGTTCATATTTTTTGTGCAGACCTGCATACTAATATGACAACCCATGACGTAATGGAATTCTCGAAATAAGCCTATTAACGCTACGGTATTGCATTATAGTATTTAACGATGTTGGAATAAATAGAGGATAAATGCCAAGTTTTGTGAATAACATTCTTATTTCATCACGTGAGACAGAGAAATAACATTTAACACAAGTGCGTATTTAAAATGGCAAATATTATATTTATTACATTTACAATAAAAAAATCTAATAAAACAAGTAGTCCCAAAATTTGAAAAGTGCTTTGATTGGACGAGTGAAAAAACACAGTTTACAATGATTTTGCACTATGAAAAATAACAATTAAAATAACATTTTTTAAATTGATAAGTCCTTATATTTCTCTATCATATCAACACGATAATCCCATTTCAGTCTGTAAGAGCCGAGGACTGATATGAAGTCAATGATTCATATCGGATACTTAATGAATATGGTCATATGATTTACTTATTCTAAACACGCAACACAAACAAATCTTATTTCAACATTTAATGTACTTGCTATCTATTCTCAAAACAACTGACTGTTTCATCAAGAAACTTCTCTGTGTCGTCATTTTAAATATCTCCATGAACTTTTGTATTCTTTCTGGATAATATAGTACAGTTCCATAATCCTGTTTGCGAGATAATTCAGTAAGTTTTTGCTACCATATGACATCCCACCGTGTAATGTTTGAAACAGTGGATATACTGAAAGCCTCGTCCTGCCTCTGGTGCTGACTTATAGTAACCACACCCCATGAAGACCATATCTAGTAGGAAGTATATGATAAATATTATTGTCGTTTGTTCATTTCAAATTTAGGCAAATTGAAAATGAGTTTACCAAAATTGGAAATGAATAAACGACATCATCATACTGCATAATGATATACCATTCTTATAAAACGACATCATCATACTGTATAATCATATACAATCCTTATAAAACGACATCATCATACTGCATAATCATATACAATCCTTATAAAACGACATCATCATACTGTATAATCATATACAATCCTTATAAAACGACATCATAATACTGTATAATCATATATAATTCTTATAAAACGACATCATCATACTGTATAATCATATACAATCCTTATAAAACGACATCATCATACTGTATAATCATATACAATCCTTATAAAAAGACATCATAATGCTGTATAATCATATACAATTCTTATAAAACGACATCATCATACTGTATAATGATATACCATTCTTATAAAACGACATCATCATACTGTATAATCATATACAATCCTTATAAAACGACATCATCATACTGTATAATCATATATAATCCTTATAAAACGACATCATCATACTGTATAATCATATACCATTCTTATAAAACGACATCTTCATACTGTATAATCATATACAATCCTTATAAAACGACATCATCATACTGTATAATCATATACAATCCTTATAAAACGACATAGTCATACTGCATAATCATATACAATTCTTATAAAACGACATCATCATACTGTATAATGGTATATCATTCTTATAAAATGACATCATAATGCTGTATAATCATATACAATTCTTATAAAACGACATCATCATACTGTATAATGATATACCATTCTTATAAAACGACATCATCATACTGTATAATCATATACAATCCTTTTCAAGCGACATCATCATACTGTATAATCATATACAATCCTTATAAAACGACATCATCATACTGTATAGTCATATACAATCCTTATAAAACGACATAGTCATACTGCATAATCATATACAATTCTTATAAAACGACATCATCATACTGTATAATGGTATATCATTCTTATAAAATGACATCATCATACTGTATAATCATATACAATCCTTATAAAACGACATAGTCATACTGCATAATCATATACAATTCTTATAAAACGACATCATCATACTGTATAATGGTATATCATTCTTATAAAATGACATCATAATGCTGTATAATCATATACAATTCTTATAAAACGACATCATCATACTGTATAATGATATATCATTCTTATAAAACGACATCATCATACTGTATAATCATATACAATCCTTATAAAACGACATCATCATACTGTATAATCATATACAATCCTTATAAAACGACATCATCATACTGTATAGTCATATACAATCCTTATAAAACGACATAGTCATACTGCATAATCATATACAATTCTTATAAAACGACATCATCATACTGTATAATGGTATATCATTCTTATAAAATGACATCATCATACTGTATAATCATATACAATCCTTATAAAACGACATCATAATACTGTATAATCATATACCATTTTTTTATAAAACGACATCATCATACTGCATAATCATATACAATCCTTATAAAACGACATCATCATACTGTATAATCATATACAATTCTTATAAAACGACATCATCATACTGTATAAATCATATACAATTCTTATAAAACAACAATCATCATACTGTATAATCATATACAATCCTTATAAAACGACATCATAATACTGTATAATGGTATACCATTCTTATAAAACGACATCATCATACTGTATAATGGTATACCATTCTGATAAAATGACATCATCATACTGTATAATCATATACAATCCTTATAAAACGACATCATCATACTGTATAATCATATACCATTCTTATAAAATGACATCATCATACTGTATAATCATATACAATCCTTATAAAACGACATCATCATACTGTATAATCATATACAATCCTTATAAAAACGACATCATCATACTGTATAATCATATACCATTCATATATAAATGACATCATCATCATACTGTATAATCATATACAATCCTTATAAAACGACATCATCATACTGTATAATCATATACAATTCTGATAAAACGACATCATCATACTGTATAATCATATACCATTCTGATAAAACGACATCATCATACTGTATAATCATATACAATTCTTATAAAACGACATCATCATTCTGTATAATGGTATACCATTCTTATAAAATGACATCATCATACTGTATAATCATATACAATTCTTATAAAACGACATCATCATACTGTATAATGGTATATCATTCTTATAAAATGACATCATAATGCTGTATAATCATATACAATTCTTATAAAACGACATCATCATACTGTATAATGATATACCATTCTTATAAAATGACATCATCATACTGTATAATCATATACAATCCTTATAAAACGACATCATCATACTGTATAATCATATACAATCCTTATAAAACGACATCATCATACTGTATAGTCATATACAATCCTTATAAAACGACATAGTCATACTGCATAATCATCTACAATCCTTATAAAACGATATCATCATACTGTATAATGGTATATCATTCTTATAAAATGACATCATCATACTGTATAATCATATACAATCCTTATAAAACGACATCATAATACTGTATAATCATATACCATTTTTTTATAAAACGACATCATCATACTGCAAAATCATATACAATCCTTATAAAACGACATCATCATACTGTATAATCATATACAATTCTTATAAAACGACATCATCATACTGTATAATCATATACAATCCTTATAAAACGACATAGTCATACTGCATAATCATATACCATTCTTATAAAATGACATCATCATACTGTATAATCATATACAATCCTTATAAAACGACATCATCATACTGTATAATCATATACAATCCTTATAAAACGACATAATCATACTGTATAATCATACACCATTCTTATAAAATGACATCTTCATACTGTATAATCATATACAATCCTTATAAAACGACATCAAAATACTGTATAATCATATACAATTCTTATAAAACGACATCATCATACTGTATAGTCATATACCATTCTTATAAAACGACATCATCATACTGTATAATCATATACAATTCTTATAAAACGACATCATTCATACTGTAATATGGTATATTTTTCTTATAAAATGACATCATCATACTGTATAATCATATACTATTTTTATAAAACAACATCATCATATTGTATAATCATATACAATCCTTATAAAACGACATCATAATACTGTATAATCATATACAATTCTTATAAAACGACATCATCATACTGTATAGTCATATACCATTCTTATAAAACGACATCATCATACTGTATAATCATATACAATTCTTATAAAACGACATCATCATACTGTATAATGGTATATTTTTCTTATAAAATGACATCATCATACTGTATAATCATATACTATTTTTATAAAACGACATCATCATACTGAATAATCATATACAATCCTTATAAAACGACATCATCATACTGTATAATCATATACAATTCTTATAAAACGATATCCTCATACTGTATAATCATATACAATTCTTATAAAACAACATCATCATACTGTATAATGATATACCATTCTTATAAAACGACATCTTCATACTGTATAATCATATACAATTTTTATAAAACGACATCATCATACTGCATAATCATATACAATCCTTATAAAACGACATCATCATACTGTATAATCATATACAATTCTTATAAAACGACATCATCATACTGTATAATCATATACAATTCTTATAAAACAACAATCATCATACTGTATAATCATATACAATCCTTATAAAACGACATCATAATACTGTATAATGGTATACCATTCTTATAAAACGACATCATCATACTGTATAATCATATACAATTCTTATAAAACGACATCATCATACTGCATAATCATATACAATCCTTATAAAACGACATCATCATACTGTATAATCATATACAATTCTTATAAAACGACATCATCATACTGTATAATCATATACAATTCTTATAAAACAACAATCATCATACTGTATAATGATATACCATTCTTATAAAACGACATCTTCATACTGTATAATCATATACAATTCTTATAAAACGACATCATCATACTGCATAATCATATACAATCCTTATAAAACGACATCATCATACTGTATAATCATATACAATTCTTATAAAACGACATCATCATACTGTATAATCATATACAATTCTTATAAAACAACAATCATCATACTGTATAATCATATACAATCCTTATAAAACGACATCATAATACTGTATAATGGTATACCATTCTTATAAAACGACATCATCATACTGTATAATGGTATACCATTCTTATAAAATGACATCATCATACTGTATAATCATATACAATCCTTATAAAACGACATCATCATACTGTATAATCATATACCATTCTTATAAAATGACATCATCATACTGTATAATCATATACAATCCTTATAAAACGACATCATCATACTGTATAATCATATACAATCCTTATAAAACGACATCATCATACTGTATAATCATATACCATTCTTATAAAATGACATCATCATACTGTATAATCATATACAATCCTTATAAAACGACATCATCATACTGTATAATCATATACAATTCTGATAAAACGACATCATCATACTGTATAATCATATACCATTCTGATAAAACGACATCATCATATTGTATAATCATATACAATTCTTATAAAACGACATCATCATTCTGTATAATGGTATACCATTCTTATAAAATGACATCATCATACTGTATAATCATATACAATTCTTATAAAACGACATCATCATACTGTATAATGGTATATCATTCTTTATAAAATGACATCATAATGCTGTATAATCATATACAATTCTTATAAAACGACATCATCATACTGTATAATGATATACCATTCTTATAAAATGACATCATCATACTGTATAATCATATACAATCCTTATAAAACGACATCATCATACTGTATAATCATATACAATCCTTATAAAACGACATCATCATACTGTATAGTCATATACAATCCTTATAAAACGACATAGTCATACTGCATAATCATATACAATCCTTATAAAACGACATCATCATACTGTATAATGGTATATCATTCTTATAAAATGACATCATCATACTGTATAATCATATACAATCCTTATAAAACGACATCATAATACTGTATAATCATATACCATTTTTTTATAAAACGACATCATCATACTGCAAAATCACATACAATCCTTATAAAACGACATCATCATACTGTATAATCATATACAATTCTTATAAAACGACATCATCATACTGTATAATCATATACAATCCTTATAAAACGACATAGTCATACTGCATAATCATATACCATTCTTATAAAATGACATCATCATACTGTATAATCATATACAATCCTTATAAAACGACATCATCATACTGTATAATCATATACAATTCTTAGAAAACGACATCATCATACTGTATAATCATACACGATTCTTATAAAATGACATCATCATACTGTATAATCATATACAATCCTTATAAAACGACATCATCATACTGTATAATCATATACAATTCTTATAAAACGACATCATCATACTGTATAATCATATACCATTCTTATAAAATGACATCATCATACTGTATAATCATATACAATCCTTATAAAACGACATCCTAATACTGTATAATCATATACCATTTTTATAAAACGACATCATCATACTGCATAATCATATACAATCCTTATAAAACGACATCATCATACTGTATAATCATATACAATTCTTATAAACGACATCATCATACTGTATAATCATATACAATTCTTATAAAACGACATCATCATATTGTATAGTCATATACCATTCTTATAAAACGACATCATCATACTGTATAATCATATACCATTCTTATAAAACGACATCATCATACTGTATAATCATATACAATTCTTATAAAACGACATCATCATACTGTATAATGGTATACCATTCTTATAAAATGACATCATCATACTGTATAATCATATACTATTTTTATAAAACGACATCATCATACTGCATAATCATATACAATCCTTATAAAACGACATCATCATACTGTATAATGGTATACCATTCTTATAAAATGACATCATCATACTGTATAATCATATACAATCCTTTTAAAACGACATCATAATACTGTATAATCATATACCATTTTTATAAAACGACATCATCATACTGTATAATCATATACAATTCTTATAAAACGACATCATCATACTGTATAATGGTATACCATTCTTATAAAATGACATCATCATACTGTATAATCATATACAATCCTTATAAAACGACATCATCATACTGTATAATCATATACAATTCTTATAAAACGACATCATCATACTGTATAATGGTATATTTTTCTTATAAAATGACATCATCATACTGTATAATCATATACTATTTTTATAAAACGACATCATCATACTGAATAATCATATACAATCCTTATAAAACGACATCATCATACTGTATAATCATATACAATTCTTATAAAACGATATCATCATACTGTATAATCATATACAATTCTTATAAAACAACATCATCATACTGTATAATGATATACCATTCTTATAAAACGACATCTTCATACTGTATAATCATATACAATTCTTATAAAATGACATCATCATACTGTATAATCATATACCATTCTTATAAAACGACATCATCATACTGCATAATCATATACAATCCTTATAAAACGACATCATCATACTGTATAATCATATACAATTCTTATAAAACAACATCATCATACTGTATAATGATATACCATTCTTATAAAACGACATCTTCATACTGTATAATCATATACAATTCTTATAAAATGACATCATCATACTGTATAATCATATACCATTCTTATAAAACGACATCATTATACTGCATAATCATATACAATCCTTATAAAACGACATCATCATACTGTATAATGGTATTCCATTCTTATAAAATGACATCATCATACTGTATAATCATATACAATCCTTATAAAACGACATCATCATACTGTATAATCATATACAATCCTTATAAAACGACATCATCATACTGTATAATCATATACCATTCTTATAAAATGACATCATCATACTGTATAATCATATACAATCCTTATAAAACGACATCATCATACTGTATAATCATATACAATTCTTATAAAACGACATCATCATACTGTATAATGATATACCATTCTTATAAAACGACATCATCATACTGTATAATCATATACCATTGTTATAAAATGACATCATCATACTGTATAATCATATACAATTCTTATAAAACGACATCATCATACTGTATAATCATATACCATTCTTATAAAACGACATCATCATACTGTATAATCATATACCATTCTTATAAAACGACATAATCATACTGTATAATCATATACCATTCTTATAAAACGACATCATCATACTGTATAATCATATATGGAGTTTATATTTCACAAATGATCCGATATGCCAGGGCGTGCACAATATATGAAAATTTCATATACAGAGGTAAACTACTCACTGAAAAATTATTGACACAGGGATATCGAAAACCGCGTTTAATGTCAACGTTCCGCAAATTTTACGGTCGGTATAATAGTCTTGTTTGCGACTACTCTGTTTCACTAAGTGAAATGTTGAGTTGCCTTTTCGTTGGCGGTTGTTGAGACGTCTGTACCAATTGTGACGAGGATACACTCCTCACTTGTTTCATTGGACTTGACTGTGGACTCACGGCGGGTGTGACCGGTCAACAGGGGATGCTTACTCCTCCATGGCACCTGATCCCACCATTTGGTTTCCAGAGGTCCGTGTTTGTCCATTTTTACCGGATTTGTATCTATGTCCTGAACATTCTATTGATTTATACTTTGGTATCTGAAATTTTTATATACCATTCTTATAAAACGACATCATCATACTGTATAATCATATACAATTCTTATAAGATTGGATGATGATCGACCAAATGCATGTAATATTAAACTGAAATGAGCTTCAACGTTATTGAACAGGGACAAAAATATACAAAATAAGTTATAAAACTTTCTGAATTCCATTATTTTTTGTTTGTTTTGTATTACACCACATAATGTTTCGGGACTCTACATCTATAGCGAGATCAACTGATGAAGTCTTATTAACAGAAAGTTAGCGATCGTTTTACCATTTGGTTTTGGTTTTTTGGTGCAGCTATACAACAGGTATCATCAAAATAATAATAATAATAATGATAATAATAATAATAATAATAATAACAATAATAATAATAATAATGATAATAATAATACTTAAATTCAGTGTTACAGTGGAACAAAAATGTCAAAATGTTTTGTTTTTTTAATTGGGCATTAGCTGTGATTTTTTTTTCAAAAACATTTCTTTTCATTTTCACTACTTAGATTGGTATCCAATAACTGAAAAGAGGTATACACAGGCATAAAAAATCTTTAATCCTATATATTTTGTGAAAATTGCTTGAGAAATCCAGGCTTGGCACTTTTTCAATTGCAACTGATTAACTAATTTTCACAAAATATATAGTAATACACATGAATAAGGTTTTTATCTGTTATTGTACATCGTTTTATTTTTTGCTATTTAATGCAAATTTTTGCCCATAGTGTGATGCTCAGATTTTCTCTTCCTAAAGCTTCAAAGGGTATATCTATCTTGCTATCAATGGCACGAGTGTCAGTTTTTGTCAATGACCTACCCGGCATGATATACAAAGTACCTGAGTGAATACCCTACTTGCTATCAACGACACGAGTATACACTCAGATACGAGTATCTGAGTGTATACCCTACTTGCTATCAACGACACGAGTGCCGGGTTTTGCCAATGACCTACCCGACATGATATACATAGTATCTGAGTGTACATCCTACTTGCTATCAACGACACGAGTGCCAGTTTTTGCCAATGACCTACCCGACATGATATACATAGTGAATGTATACCCTACTTGCTGTCAACAACTCGTGTGTAAGGTTTTCTCGATAACGTACACGACATGATACAGAATAACGGAGTGTATGACACCACTTTATCTTTAGAAAAACACATACTTTTCAAATTGGAGCTCAACTGATGACGTCTAATTGACAGAAACGGTATCGTCTTGAGCACTATAACTTTGGTATTATGTCTATAATATTTACTAAACGTAACAAGAATAAATACTTCCAACGTTGTGCCATTATAGTTCCAGTTCCTCCTTTTCCTTTTTTTGTTAATTTTTTGTCAAGTTTCTGAATGGTTACTGCTATCAATTACACGTGGGTAAGTAACTGTAGTAACTGGGCCTTTACCATACTTCCAATAAGGAATCTTTCTAAACGCGATGTTACTTGATACGATTTGCCTTGTGAATAATATGAACTTTGTACTACTAGGGTATAACAAAGCACAAATTATAGATCTGTGAACTGTTGTATCAGGCACACAATCCGAGTGGTTCATTATCCGGTATCCGCGTCATCTTTAAAGACTGTTATTACCTACCGCAACAAAGTCGACATGATAAAACCTAACGTTTTTAACACCTGTGCATTTCAGCGTAAATGTTAATATACAACAAATAATGCACTTCACCCCGTACTATAGTACAGAAATATCTAATTAGGTCTTCATAGTTATATAGTATTCTTGTAACGGCTACAGACATTGGACAACGTCAAGACAACAGAAAAAGTGTGTGTGTGTGTGTGTGTGTGTGTGTGTGTGTGTGTGTGTGTGTGTGTGTGTGTGTGTGTGTGTGTGTGTGTGTGTGTTAATTGGCAAACTCAAACCCTGTAATGATCATTTTAGAGGATAAAACTAAAGTTGAGGTTTCTGGAAGTCAGAAGATTACCTCAGGCATTTTATATCAGTTTTTTTCTGGAACCTCGCAATCTTTGATGGCATAGGATAATTTGTCAATTTTGTACTTTATGATCAAAGCTCAAATTTAAAAATGCCCCGGAAACATAGTTCCAACCTTTTCTTAGCATTATTATATAGCTAATGCCCGCATAGATTGCCTTCAATTTGTGGGAAATTTGAAGGGTTAAACACGTCCTTATTAACATGAACTAAGTGGAAACAACAGAATGTCGTCTCGTGGCTTAACTGAAATTTACATTTGTGATAGAATGTAACGCATGAAGATCTTGTGACTTGAAATGAGTATTACTAGCTAATGAAATTAGTAACTTTTGTGATAGAATGTAACGCATGAAGATCTAGTGACTTGAAATCAGTGGTACTAGCTGATGAAATTAGTTACATTTGTGATGGGATGTAACGCATGAAAATCGTGTGACTTAAAATGAAAGGTAGGATACCAGGTGATGAAATTTAATAGTAACATTTGTGATAGAATGTAACGCATGAAGATTTTCTTTTCATTATTATTAGATTTACATACAACTTATTGTACTTTCTCAATTTCTCATTTAACCTGAATGTTGTGTCTAGTCCAAAATCATCTCAGCCTGAAGCAGTTATGTTTCTAAGCTCTGCTGTCCTTACGCGGGATAAAAAGTGAAATAGTAGAGTAAATGTATGTGGCAAATAAGTTTTGGCATGATAAAAAAAAACCATTATCAACTTGAAGCTCTATTTCGGTGTGGACTATATGATACGTGTGTCCATTAGTTTTATAACATATTTGATATATAATATTCATTTATTAACACAGTAGATTAATTGTTAACGTCATACGCCAAGACAATTTTTGTCCAA
This sequence comes from Atrina japonica, assembly GCA_030159075.1. Taxonomy (NCBI): domain Eukaryota; kingdom Metazoa; phylum Mollusca; class Bivalvia; order Pterioida; family Pinnidae; genus Atrina; species Atrina japonica. The sequence goes on along the minus strand of BROG01001271.1, from coordinate 12,819 downwards.
CATTTTTGTACAATATATCAACCATGTCTTTAAGTGTCATTGTTTGTCTGCCTTTTCCAGTCTACTTTATCGCCTGACAGTGATGTGAAAACACTCCGAAACTGTGGGACAGATGAAGACAATGGCCCTTTCAATCGGAAACCGGGTCAAGGTCGGGAGATGCATTGATAGAACTGGAACAAAGTTGTCTGCCATACAGCAAATAATTTGTCCAAATAAACAAGTTAATAATCCTTAGTCGGAAGTTAAAATAACAAATTCTTGAAACTGATGTATAACTTTAGAAATAAAAGAAGTTGTATTTTTATATCGAATATTGAAGTACTTCCAAAGAAACATGATTAAAATATGATATTCCACAGGGCTCAGGAAAGACATGATATAATCTGTAAAATCGATGTATATTCATTACACATTCTCTTTAAAATAAACAATGAAAAGAAATCTCACCTACGATTTATCAAGGATATATTTAGTCTCATTTGCTACCTTTTAGATTGAACACATGACTAGTATCATGATTGAGACGTGTCAAAAATGTATGACATTTCTTCAGTATAATTATAAGGACCCCTCTCGCTGATGCTTTACATGCTGACGTCGTCAGCCATCAAAATGGCTTTAATATGCTTGTAGATAATATAGTATTACTCCCTATTACAAATGTTATATTACTTTGAGATGTATGAAAAACGTGGATGTTCTGAGTAGTAAAACAACCATTTTTTTCATGCCTTTGAAGATCATTCCAAAAAGTAACAGAATACGTGAACATAGATGTTTTCTATCTATATAACAGTCAAATAGCACTTAATCATTAGATGCAAATTTATTTCCTCTCACTAACCAGAGGAGTTATGATCATACGACGGCAATTAATAACAAACTGAATGTTCTGGATATTTGACAGGCATTCTAAATTCACCATTTCAATGCACGGCTTCTGTACTTGCATTTCAATCATAAGTGTGTGCAATAACAAACCCGATATAATCCAAGGGTAAATTACCTGACTCTAAAGTACAGACACATGTTTGCAATACCGTATAAGCAGAAATTTGAGCGAGGATTCAATTTTGGCATTATTAGCAAGATTGTTGAGATTGCTGAAATTTAATATCGCTAACATTGTATTCCCCATCGTACGTAAGAGTTATCCTTTTTAATTATAAAATCGCTAAATTTAATTCTCGCTAAAACTATATACCATAAGTGGTAATAGGCAGCTCCCTGGCGCGTTTTTTAATTTTGGACGCTAGGAGGCGTGTCTATGACCGGAAGTGGAAGTTTTGGATAACGAGCAAATGAGAGCCTTCGTTACAAGAGGTCGGGGTCACGAGAGGTCACGTGAGTTCACGAGAGGTCAACGGCTAAAGATAGAAGTTGGGTTTTTCCAGTTTTGGGCTGAGAGTGAATCTATTTTTAGAACCGAAAATCTCGAGGGGATCATCGGTATGAGGATTCACCTTGTCAAATCGTCGAGGTTGATCCTTGTACCATAAACTTGTAGCACTAATTTGATATTTTAACGTTTCGTCAGAAAAGGACAGCAACTTTTTCGAGGTAAGCTCGATAGGGATAGGATCGGTTCAAGGAGTGATCAATTTTCCATTTAGAATACAATCGAACTCGGAAAACAAATTATGCAGCAAATTCTTGACGGGGTGATTTGACTATCATCTGCTAGATCAGTTCTTCTTGTTTGACGATTTTAGCTTCTACGTACACATAGCTCTGGTTCAAATCCAAATACTCATCACATTGTCCTTTGATTTCAAACTCAATAGGAGCAGATTGTGTATTGACACTAGAGACGGGGTAATATTCCACCAATCTTCCTTCTTCTAAGGTTACATTGGTGGGAGCAGCATTAAACATCTCTAAAGCTTCACTACTACACTCACACGAATTGTTTTGCATCATCATAGTCAAAGATATCTTGCTCTCTTCCGACCTGTTTAGATTTACTTGTAGAAGTAGACTGAAAGGGAGGTTTCATTCGTTTCTTTTTTATACTACTGTTCGTATGACTAGTTGTTCCTGCTCGTTTCTTGCCTGCTAAACGAGAAGCGAGGTGAGAGGGTGCACGACCTAATGTTTTCTTAGGACCAGTCATTAAGTCACTGCTTCTTCCCCCCGTTGAACAAAAGCATTTTTCAATGAACGTTTATTTTGTACCACATCCATGCCCGTATTCAAAGCAAATTTGGCTATATGAGGAATGACTTTCGTCATGGTAGGTTTGAGAAAGTCTGACCAAATACCTTTGCCATATTGCATATCAGATGCTCTGGGACGAAATGCTCCTACGAGTGTATTGACTATACTACTTGCAAGTCTTGATGGGTTGATGATCCCACCCCTCTGAGGAGAGATCAGACCATGAGTTAGACTTTTCAGCATCATAGACAACTGCTTTTTCACTAAAGGTGGTACCCGAAAATTTAAATATCTAGTGATTGGCTATCAGGATACTTATTTCGTCAAACACCACTCTGATTCTACACATAAATATACTGAAGTTGATATAAAAAACATGCTGGAATTTCTAATAGACAATATATTTCTAATGTTCGGAGACGTGGTCTTTCAACAAACTGTCGGCATTCCTATGGGAACCAATTGTGCTCCTTTATTGGCCGACCTGTTCCTTTATTCATACCAAGCAGACTTCATTCAGAAACTGCTGAATCAGAAGAAGAAAAAGTTAGCGGTGTCTTTTAATTTGACATTTAGATATATCGACGACGTTTTGTCAATTAATAATGACAATTTTCATACATATGTCAATGCGATATATCCCAGCGAACTAGAAATTAAAGATACAACAGAATCAACCACACACGCTTCATACTTAGACATTTTACTTAATATAAACACAGACGGGAAATTAGCAACTAAGCTATACGATAAACGCAACGATTTCGGCTTTCCCATCGTAAATTTTCCACATTTAAGTAGTAATATCCCTCAGTCACCCGCATATGGAGTTTATATTTCAAAAATGATCCGATATGCCAGGGCGTGTACAACATTGAAGATTTCATATACAGAGGTAAACTACTCAATGACAAATTATTGACACAAGGATATCGAAAACCGCGTTTAATGTCAACGTTCCACAAATTTTATGGTCGGTATAATAGTATTGTTTGCGACTACTCTGTTTCACTAAGTAAAATGTTGAGTTGCCTTTTAGTTGGCGGTTGTTGAGACGTCTGTACCAATTGTGACGAGGATACACTCCTCACGTATTTCATTGGACTTGACTGTGGACTCACGGCGGGTGTGACCGGTCGACAGGGGATGCTTACTCCTCCATGGCACCTGATCCCGCCTCTTGGTTTCCAGAGGTCCGTGTTTGTCCATTTTTGCGGGATTTGTATCTATGTCTTGGACATTCTATTGATTTATACTTTGGTATCTGAGATTTTTTATATTGTTCTCGTTAACGATTAAGTCAGTTTAGGAAAGAGAAACACATATCCTTTTGGACGAGGTACCCCTTTATGTCATAATGTGTCACTATCAATACAATCATTAGGAATGAATTCAAACGTGGGAACTTGAATCCTTTATTGATTCAATGATTAGCTTTGGAGGGTAGTTTCATACTGGGATTAGGCATGGTGTACCCCATACAACCACTTAACATAACCTTCCAGAACTGACTATTGTCATCTTTCAAAGCCAAATGAACGACGCAAGCTATGATGATAGTAAAGGCAAGGATTACTTGAACAAAGAATACAATTTCATTTCGAGGTATGTTTTCTCCGCACCATTGCCAAGTAATATTAGGCGTATGACTTACTCTGTCGGGTAATTGCTCTGTGGGCTCATTGTTGACTCTGATAGGCACTCGGCTTACCGAGTCTACTGGTCAATCAAGTTGGATTTTAGGATCCATGAATCAAAACTAGAAGGATATCCTTTTCAATGTACCTTCACTTCTTCTATAACTCGATTTTTACTTACGCGTCTTTTTCGACGATCGAGAATCTCATCGACTTCATAGACATCATCTGTTTTCACAACGAGTTGTAATTCAGATTCGTAAAACGTACCTTCCAATCGTTCTTGATGATCCTCCTGGATGTAATACACATAAGGATAACGATCAGGTACTCGTTTCTCGACCGTGAACAGTTCCATGGTCCAGTTAGGTAAGTATCCCTTATCAAATGAGCTCTTTTACTTGATCGATAAAAATTATTAGATAGAAATTCAAACTAGTAAAAATAGCAACTTTTAAAAACTAGAGAATAAGTTCAGTTAGACCTCTGAGAGCTCATTTGGCATCCGAAGCGCGAAAAGTCAACATCGTGAGAAAAAATCCTCTGGTGAGTGTTTCAATTTTTATTTTAACACAGAAGTTCAAAACACCCTAAAACATAATACAGATACTTTTTTCACTGTCTGAACTTTGATACTTGTTGAAACGATGTAAGTGAACAACTTCATACTTCACAACTTTGTCATTTTGTCACTTTTGTCACTTTGTCACTTTGTCACTTTGTCACTTTTGTCACTTTGTCACTTTGAGACTTCATAACTAAGAACGTTGCACACGTTGCAAACTTTGAGAACGGTACACATTTGATCACTTTTGCAAATTTTGAGTACGTTACACACTTTTATGTTCAATGTATATCTCCCCTGCCGTGAGATTAGTCAGTCTCTGAAAACTAGATATCCCATGATTCCATAGCCAAGATGGCTACCCTAACTATACTTCCTGTTTCACTACCCACCCTCCCTCTCTGGTTTAGTGCATATAGTCCATATAGAGTAATCTCCCCTTTTGTTCCATCCCTATAGTCTTTACAGAGTAATCTCCCTTCGTTCCAACCCTAGAGTCTATACAGAGCATTGTTTCACCTATAGAGTCTATGCACAGTGATATCCCCTTTGATCCACCTATACAGTCTATACAGAGTAATCTCCCTTTTGTCCTACACATACAGGCTATACAGAGTGATCTTCTCTATACACAGTGATCTCCCCATTTGTCCCATCCCTACAGTTTATACAGAGTGATCTCCCTTTGTTCCACCTATAGAGTCTATACAGAGTGATCTCCCTTTTGTCCCATCCCTACAGTATATACAAAGTGATCTCCCTTTTATCCCATCCCTACAATCTATACAGAGTGATCTCCCTTTGTACAAACTCATAAACTCTATGAGTCTTAGTACAAGGATAACATGGTCAAGCTTGACTCGAGTTCGGCCTACCGCTTCTCGCGCTTGCGCACTTGATACAGAATCATTAACTCTCGCCAACTGTGGCGACACCTACTACTGATTTCACTCCAACCTAGAAAAACTTAAAGATTCGGTTCTAAAAATAGATTCACTCTCAACCCCAAACGGGAAAAACCCAACTTCTATCTTTAGCCGTTGACCTCTCGTAAACTTACGTGACCCCGACCTCTTGTAACGAAGGCTCTCATTGGCTCGTTATCCACATACTTCCACTTAAGGTCATAGACACACCTCTGAGCTCAACGATTGGCTCTTTCTCCTTCATGACTTCACTTCCGGTATGACGTACTTCCGGTATGACCTCACCTCCGGTATGAGGCACTTCCACCAGTGGCGCCCACTAACGGCCAAAATTCAGGCCAGGGAGCTGCCTATAAATACTACCATACTCTAGTACAAAACGTTAAATTTGCGTCTGGCTAAAGTTTCCACTTAGACGGTACAATATTAACACTGATATTTATGGTTTAACTTTTGTTTCAAACTGACTTTCATTCAGTTTATGCTTTACAGACTCAGAGTGATGGTATATATTGGCAGCAAACCAATTGATAAAGATTAGGCCTAATGGATTTATTCGTAATCTTGAAACCTATTGCAAAGTAATTATTTTATATAAGCGGTTAGATACTAACCACAAATTAAACATCCATCTAACCTTTCAACATCATCCAAGAACTAAAAAGGTTTATCGATATATGATGTTTCAAGGTTGCCTATAAAAACAGAAACTGTAACGAGATGAAAGGAAATTGAATCAAACTAAACAAAATTAAAAATGACTTTGAATAATCTTAAATACCGAAAAAGATAATACACGGAGAACAAAATATCTATGGGGCTATTATATCAAATTGTCGTCGATAATGAGAAATGATGTGAAATGGATTTTACTACTTAGAGGTCTTCTGTTTACAGCGTAAGTCTACAATCAAATTCAAATGACGTCAATGAAGAATGGATCTCCGTCACAGTCAGAAGAGAAGTAGTATATGTATGACACTTTAGCTTATTCCTAGAATTTCGGGAGATTTCCATGAATTTTACAAAAATCACGTGACACAAAAATCACGTGACATTTCATAAAAAATCACGTGATGTAAATAAATCACATGACACAAAGAAATCACGTGACAAATCGTGTAAAATATATCTTAAAGAATTTTATTTTATTATAATAAAATGAAATGTCAAATGTCTCGAGTTAAGGTGCACTATCCTTATGCTAAAGAGGCTATGAAAAATTCCATGTATTGTAATATTCACCATTATATAATAGAAAATAAAATCGCAAAAATGCGATTTTGTCAAAAATGTGGTTGTTGTACAACATCGAGATATCTAGTCTGTGACGGATGCGGCGGAAAGTATTTTAGGAATAATGAAATATACCCATTTTTAAAAGAAAAAGGAAAAATAGATCGTGATGATATAATTTATCTTATTTTAAAAGAAGAATGTAAAAGATTAGGCAGAATTTTTTGAGAAATTAATATCGTTGTTGATATTTATTTTTACAGTTTTTAACGTAAATCAACAAATTTTACGATGCTCTAAAAAAAAATTGGGGTGTGTGATACTATAGCTTAAAGTTTTAAAAATGACTTAAAGAAAATATATCTGTATATATAAAAGTGGTATTATGGAAAATTTGTCAAACGCATCTAGAAGAGGACATCTGATTTATGAATGGAAATATAATCCATATGAATTGAAATTAAAAATAGTTTCAGATTTACCAACCCCTAAGTTGAAAGAATTAAATCTCTCCAACAAAGATTAGTGGATCATCCACAATCTCAAATGGCCTCATGAAAAATGGGATAAATATAGAGATTGGATGGTTGTTCTCGAACATCGAAATTCTTGGATGATGACTAATGAAAAAATGATTATATCTCCCTGGTGCGGAAAAGTGGATTGGGTGGAAGTGGAGAGATTTTTACCGAAAAAGTATGTTAAAAACGAGTTAGCTATATAAAAAAATAGATTGCCAGAAGACATTTGATGGTAATAAAGATTTATATTCCAATTTATTATTTCGTTGTTACTGGGGGCAAAATTCATCTATTGGTTGGTCTAATGTGAAAAACTCATATCGTAAACTCATTATGGTCATACACTTGAGATACCGTGAAAAACAATGTTATTTAAAAATGTTTATGAGACATTTTTTATGCCATATTTCAAGGGGCATATTATAATGAAAATATTAGACTTGATTGAGCCTTTTATACCTGAATTTACGGTGTCAAGTACTTTAGATTTGTTTTTAGAGGAACGACCTTTTGGTCTAAGCATAAAAGTTATTAGAAGGTTGTTACCACATTTTGAATACGATTTAAAAAGAGGTATGCTTGAAGAACGAAAACTAAAATGGTATAAACTAATATATGAACGTTTATTAAAAGGTGATTCAAGCCTTTTTTAACAAAAATAGGAGAAAGAGGGAAAATTTATAAACATTTTTATGTTTATAAATCTACCATACAATAGAATTTCATTTTGAAATGCGTTTTAGGACATCTTCTAATTGCCTCCTGATATCCTCAGAGTCTCCCACTTGTGTCTTGGGATCGCTCTTTTTTTCCACTTCGGGTTTACGTTTGAGGTCCTTTTTCATGGACCTATATTTCTCTATCTCGTTGAAAATCTGCCTAAATTCTTTCTCCGAGATTTACCCATCCGTCATCGCCTTACTAATCAAATCTTGAATACTGTTCAACTTCGATTCGGCGAGGTTTTTGAGGGAATCGTGTTTCCTAATTTTTTTGGATATGAGTCACCGAATCCCTTTCAGTGCGATTCCAACACTTCCACATATGAGTGCCACGAGTTGGAGAGGTAATGTCATGGGGACTGCAAACCCTATACCGCTGACGATGATACCTCCAGAGATTAACGAAGTATCTACACCATCCGTAGCGTTCAATCCTCTTTTATATTTTTTATACAAAGATCGACGAGTTTCGATCTCTCTTCTAAAATTTGTTTCGATTTCACCGATCCTTTGCAGTCTATAATTCTGACCACCGTCCTCATGTAACGGTTCGAGTGAGGGATATATATTCTATTTACTCATGTTTTTATTTTTTATTTCAAATTTATTTTATTTTTTAATTTATGGCGATCAATCCGCTGATACTTCCGCTTTTAGGAGCTTTATTAACGATGGAATCTATGACGTCCCCTTCCCGTACTTCTAAAGGAGGATTAATCGTTATAACTAGCTTTTTCCACATTATTTAATTTCAAAGTTACGTCCAATTTACCCATTACCCCAATTTTATTAAATGATCCGGAGCCAATATCATGTATCCGGGAGATTTCCTTTTTCCTTTTCGGCATTCCATCTGAAAAGTATGGTTTATCCTTCCCATTTTTAGAAGATAATCTATATCTTCTCGAAGCTCTTATCTGAGTTCTTCTCGGAATTCTTCTTCTTCCTCATCTTCGTAAAAATACCCCGAGATCGACATGGTATTTATTTTACATTTTTTAATTCTAAAACCACGTGAATCGGATAACGGTGATTATCAATGTGAGTTATGCAATTAATAACACCTGTCTTGAATTCGATAAAGTGACAGATCCTACGTTGGCAAGAAGTATAAGACAGAGAATTGGTCAAGGCCAACACGTTATTTATTTAGATTCGATCCTTCGATATAGAAAATAAACCATCCGGAAATCCGACCATGTTCTCAATTATCAGATCAACACACCCGCCAAAAGTTTGGGGGTGTGCTCTTACTATTTGAGGATATAACGAGGAAGGATGTAGAACATTTCTACAATCCAAGAATCAAAAAGGTGGAAGTCACAATTGAAGGGTACCCGAACCAGTTATACAGTCAGGGGAGGAGATCTTATCAACAATTCGATGAGATTAATAAGTGGTTCGCTCAAGGCAGAAATCGAGATCCTCGAGTTGGCCAAGTAGTGACCGAAACGGCGATGACTTATATGACAGTTGGAAAATATTTAAGCCTTCACTACGGATTGTGGTTGGACATGCGAAGTATGGACGATAATGCCCTCCACGGGACGGGTCGAAAATTACAAAATATATCAGAAGGTATTTTAGTCCGAATCGAAAGAGAAGAGGAAACTGATACAGATTCTTTAGACGTATATATTTACGTTGTAAATCTTCTAAATGATCGATTCGTGTCAGTTATATCCTAAAGCCTGAGGTAAAAGTAAGCCTGCGGTAAAAATTTTTGTTATTTAATAAAATGTTTATTAAAAAACCTCATTGTGCAATTATATGCGGTGATACAGGGTGTGGTAAGACGCAATTCGTCTTGGATCTCTTGGAAACTGAGTACCGATGAGTTTTGGATCACATCGTCATTTTGGAATAAGGCATAGCCTCAAAGAGAATGGATAGCTGCGGATAAAAATATAATAGTGGTTAATCCAATATCCGAGAACGGTGAAGAAAAATTACAAGATTTAATCCGGTTTTATATCAATATTTTTAAGGGAACGGAGACGTTATATATCGTCGATGATTGTTCGGCAATGCGGCAGATGAAAAAGAAAGTGGACCCTCTAAGTTGTCTTGCCTTTTCTGGTCGACACGAACTTCAGAGTGTGTGGGTACTTTCACAAAGATATAATTCTGTGTGCAAAGATATTAAGACGCAGATTAAATGGTGTTGTATATTCAACCAAAAAGACGAATTTTCTTTCACGGAATGTTTGAGGGAAAACAATGTGATCAAAGATCTAGAAGAGAGGAAAAAGATGAAACAAGTATTATCGCAGCATAAAAACTCGAAACTTATTTTAATCATGACCGTCATTACGGAGTATAAATTTATTAAATAATTTACTAAAAATTCGGATAATTATTCTAGTAATTTCAGTAATTACTTAAATTTTTTAGTAACTTTTAGTAATTTTTAACCTTTAATGAACCATACATCAGTAAAATTACTCATTACTGACAGTATAAATCTAGTAATGTTTAGTAATTTTAGTAATTACTCTAGTAATTTTTAGTAATTACTTAAATTTTTTAGTAAATGTTTAGTAATTTTTAACCTTTAATAAACCATATCTCAGTAAAATTACTCATTACTGACAGTATTACTCTAGTCATTTTAGTAATTACTCTAGTTACGTTTAGTAATTACTTTAAAAATGAGAAGAATATTACTCGTGTTTTTACTAATATTTTTTCACGCTTTATTAACCTTATTGATAATTTTTACCATATTAAGAGTGAAACGTTATGAAAAATTGGAAAGATCGTCGAGAAAAATAATTTCTTCGATATAAAAAAATATGCAAATGGATGAACTACCAGAGAGCGTTTGGCTTGGTAAACAAAAAGAGGAAACTTCCAAGACTAGCACCTCAAAATATGATACCTCAAAAGATAACACCTCAAAAGATAGTACCTCCAAGGATAGCACCTCAAAAGAAGGACTTTGTGCATTACTCGCTGGAGGTAAATCCAAACAATTTTTAGGGAAAGATTTAATTTTGAGCGATGTAGAAGGACTAACGGCCCTTCAGACACCGAAGGTAATATCGAAGGGGTCACATACTGTACCTCTAGTAACGAAGAACCCCCAAATAATGGAAGGGGGTAAAAAATCGCTGCGGCACGAAAAAATAAAAAAATTCCGCTAAACGATGAGGAGGGATCTCAAAACGATAAATCTTTGAGTGATAAATCTTTGAGCGAGAAATCTTTGAGCGATAAATGGTCGTAGATCATGCCAGTCGCAATAGTAATAGGTGGTGTTTTTATTCTCAATCGCTTTAGCCAGCCACCTCCTCCCATAGCCCCAACAGAACCCGTACCTCAAAGGATAGCACCTACAGAATCCGTACCTCAAAGGATAACACCTATAAAAACCAAGATTCACGATCGTTTTGCGATGAATTAAGCTCGCGGTAAAAAGCCTGCGGTAAAAAAAAATTCTAATGAATCTAAAAACAAATGATGAGTAGTGAAAAAAATCTGATGAACACGTTATATCAAGCAGCCGTGGATACTGGAATTGCGATCGACTAATCCCAATTATCTAAGAAATTTTTAAAGACACAAACCCTTAAGATGGACTTTGAGCTCAACGTCTTACGGATGATTATAGTCGAATACGCTTTGGCGATGTATACAAAAGACCAACTCGTCAAAAAAGGTGTCACCCCGGCTGACATCATAAAATAAAAATTGAAATAAAATGTAAAAACATTTAAAAATGGCAAGTGACGTAGCAATGTTGTTAGACGGGGCCGTTGTAAACGCCTTCGCGTCCATGGGGAGCCGTGATAGAGAAAAGAAGTTAGATTACTTGAACGAACGTTTGAGAAAAGAGGGTCACTCGATCTACACGGAAAAGGAGGTGGACGACGCCATGAGACTCTATTCAAACATGACTGGTGATGAGATAATTCCAGAACCGCAATTGAGTGATTATTACCAACCCCCCGAAAAACAGAAGAACGGTGAGTTAATTTTCGTCGCCTTAGGTACAGCCTTGGTGTATTACGGTGAGATGAAAATCAAAGGTTGATTAAGAAAAAGGGAATAGAAAAATGGAGAGAAAAATTGAACAAATCTATTTCAGTCCCCAAGGCTATTGGGAGGGTAAGGAGGCTACAAAAAGGTTGACTAAAGCCGCGGGTGCCACAGAACGACAAGCCTTTGATTTTCTCAAAAAACAAGACGTCTGGCAGATCTATTTACCAGCTCCTAAGAAAATCGTGAGACCAAAGTTTGAAGTGGTCGAAAAAAAACGAGACGCACCAGGCGGATTTACTATTCTTACTTCATGATAAAGTGGGCCGAAAAATTTATAAATACGCGTTGACCGTGGTATATGTTGGATGTCGATACAAAGAAGCGGAACCTTTAACATCCAAAAACTCTAAAGAAGTGGCCGCCGCCTTCGAAAAGATTTACGCTCGTCACCTAAAATTTCCTAAACTCTTACAAGTAGATCCCGGCCGCGAATTCATGGGTGATGTATCTCAATTAACGTCTAAACATAAAACGAGTATAAGAAGAGGTAGAGTCGACATTCATCGAGATCAGGCCATCGTCGAAAGATTTAATAGAACTCTGGGTGAAAGACTCTTCAGTTATCAATACAGAGAATAGGTGCATCGTTTACCAGAGGTTGTGAAGGCGATTAACGCCGAGACCCCGAAACCCCCAAAAATTGAACCCGTTAACAAGATGCAACCGTTCATTAACCTCTTCTCTAAAGTCAGATATTTATATCTACCCGGTGAATTAGAAGGAGGTAGAAAAAGAGCCACCGACCCTATATGGAGCGTCGATAAACACGAAATATATCGATATTATAGAATGCAGGGTATTGACGTGTATTATTTAAAACCACCGGCATCCCAAAGAAATTTCGTGAGAGAAGAATTGTTGGTCGTCGACCCTTAAACCTCGAATATTAAGTCACAAGAAAGCGATTTAATATCGATTTAATATCGATTTAATACCCATACGGAAAAGTTTCATAATCATCTAATAAAACTCTTTTATCGTAGTTTAGCGTAAGATCTTTTTCCTGGT
>BROG01001270.1:57500-81788 GCA_030159075.1 Atrina japonica | reverse complement strand
TCTTACTGTCTACAGAAAACTTGGCATTAAATAAAACAGCTACTGGAAGTTTGAATTGTGCTAAAAACTTATGGCGGGCTGAGGCAGCTGTGGATGGTAAGGTTGGTCAAACGACGAATGGAAATACATGCGCTTGTACACATACCGATTCTAATTATGTAGCTTGGTGGAAGGTGGATCTTGGGGACGTGTATGCTGTGTCAAATGTAAATATCGTATTCGGCGATACGAGTGAGTATTTTACGACAGTAGTTCACCATTTCAAAATTAAGGTTGCCTTATTTTCAAATAAAGTGATTACATTTTTAAACTGTTAATAAACTATAAACCACCAAAATGACCTACATAAGGTTTTTGAAACCCGTAAACTTAGTTTCTCAGGAAAGAAATAATAACTTTTGTACAATGCAACGTTAGTCTATCGTAATCGACGTGTATGTAAGTGAAATGTAGTTCAAACGTACGGTGCACCGTTATGCCACATGTATCTGCTACTCACCAAACCATTTCAAATTCGTCCCATGCGGTATCGGTCATATAATTATCGGCAATATATAATATTTAATAATAATAATTATCACGTGTTGTAGGCTACTTTAATATATATATATATAGAAACACAGACATATAACAAAGGTCGAATGTGTTATAGGCGGAAAGTGCGGCCGATATTTCCTTGAACCTGCATTTTTGACACTGAAACAATGTTGGTGCCACGAGAAAAATTTCAGATGGATATGACACAGATAGACATCCAACACCAAGCTTAATAGAAGCAAAATTTAATTTGGTGTCCAGTACGCCCATTAGACTGCATTTCGCTAAAAATAAACGTGAATAAAACGAATGTCTATTTGGCCAGAACGTTGCTTGTCAGGTAAACTTGTTTGCTGCTCTATGATTTGTACACCATTGAGATGCTGTGTAAAATGTACACTAGGATATATCAAACTGAGAAATAAGAGGAACCATCAGACTATATTTAAATTCATTTGGATGTTTTAATATTTTTTTAACACCGAAAACTTTGACGTATTATCTTACATGGAATGACATGTCCCGCCTTGTGATTCCTTCACAATATAAAAAAATCTAAGATACCAAAGTATAAATCAATAGAATGTCCAGGACTTAGATACAAATCCGGTAAAAATGGACACCAAAAGATGGGATCAGGTGTCATGGAGTAGTAACCTTCCCCTGTCGACCGGTCACACCCTTCGTGAGTCCACAGTCAAGTCAAATGAAATACGTGAGGAGTGTATCCTCTTCAAAAATGGTACAGACGTCTCAACAATCGCCAACGAAAAGGCAACTCAACATCTCAGTTAGTGAAACAGAGTACCCGCAAACAAGAGTATTATACCGACCGTAAACTTTGCGGAACGTTGACATTAAACGCGGTTTTCGATATCCCTGTGTCAATAATTTGTCAGTGAGTAGTTTAAATCTATATATGAAATTTTCATATGTTTTACACGCACTAGCATATCGGCTCATTTGTACTCCAAATGCGGGTGACTGAGTGATATTACTACTTAAATGTGGAAAATTGACAATGGGAAAGCCGAAATCATCGCGTTTGTTGTAAAGCTTAGTTGCTAATTTCCAATCTGTGTTCATATTAAGTAAAATGTCTAAGTATGAAAACGCGGTGTGGGGGTTTATTGCTGTTGTGCATTTTAATTTTAATTTCTTGTGTATGACTGGGATATATCTCATTGACATATGCATTAACATTGTCATTATTAATTGACAAAACGTCGTCGATATATCAAAACGTGTTCTTCCTTTGAAAAATCGGTTTTTGTTGTAAAATACACGACCATAATGGTGGTGAGTCAAAACGAACGGATACAGTCGACTAATTATAATTATATGCATATATTTTGGTTTTTTTTAACAACCAGGTGATCTCTTTGGGATATCTATGAGATAAAATATTGCATAAAGTTTGCTTCGACTACAGATCATATTAGTTTTAAATGATCAATATATATATATATATATATATATTATATAGATATATATATATATATATATATATATAAAATACAACTATTTTCTTTATAGGTTATCTAATCCGTCAGAGATATAAAATTCCAAATGCTCGATAATTAATTTAATGATCATTCACATTTGTAAAGATGAAAAATATCAGCATTTTCTTTCACAAGATTTAGGGGGGGGGGGGGGGGGGGGGGGGGGGGGTGGGGGGGAAGAGGTGTATCTACATGCAATACCTGAAACTGGTATTACTTGGTTAAAGGTGTCACATATGGTAATGCTTAAAACACAATGTTTCCTTAACTACCTCATTCCATGATCAGTTTCTTAGTATCGGGGGGGGGGGGGATCAAAACAAATACATGAATATTTTGTTCTTCATCCTAGAGAAAATGTCTTGCTTAAAGAAATTATATTTTGATATATTCTAACACAATTAGCATAGTACATTATAGTGTAGTTACTATAATAACACATATTTTAACAACAGTAAAATGACCATTTACTAAAGTAACACGTTTTATTCAGTTTAGTATTATATCATTCATCTAGGGGTAAGATGATTCGAACATTATACAAAAGCATTTGTTGTTGTTGTTGTTGTTGTTGTTTTATTGCATTAAAGAAACTTTGAAACACATGAAGTCATCACCAAATTTCTGCACAGTGCTTGACACGTTTTACCTATGCTTGGCAATAACGACCATTGGGCAATGAAGGTTCTTTCAGATACTGTGAAACGGGGCCTCGGTTTTTACTGTCACAGTCCGAATGACAGGGGACCAACCTGCCGCCTGGACTCGAACTAACAACCAAGAGTAGAATGCGCTACCTACTGAGCTAGGCCTGCTCCAGGGTCATATAAATCGTTTTTAAAGCTTGATAATTCATCCTTCCAGATTTCAATTGTTTGGTGTGATATTTTGTTGGGAAATTGATTCAACTACTGTAATCAGTCTGGTTATACTTGCCATAACCAGGTTAATTCAGCATAAAGATACTAAGATTATACTTTATTATAATTATTATTATTATTATTATTATTATTATTATTATTATTATTATTATTATTATTATTATTATTAGTAGTAGTAGTAGTAGTAGTAGTAGTAGTAGTAGTAGTAGTAGTAGTAGTAGTAGTAGTAGTAGTAGTAGTAGTAGTAGTAGTATCATCATTATTAGTATTATTATTAGTAGTATTATTATATATATATATATATATATATATATTGTATCTGTCAACTGGACTCCATCAGTTGAGCTCCAGTTTAACGTAGATGCTGATTTTCTAAACAGAAAGTGGTATCAGGCAAGGCCAAATAAAATAATTTAAATGCATAGTCAGAATCTGTCTAAGAATAAATACTGTAAAAAAGATAAGTGATTTAGCTTTAGAAGAATTTATAATTAAAATATAAAAACTTCAGATACCAAAGTGTAAATCAATAGAACGTCCAGGACACAGAGACAAATCCGATAAAAAATGGACAAACACGGACCTCTGGAAACCAAGAGGTGGGACCAGGTGCCATGGATGAGTAAGCATCCCCTGTCAAAACCGGTCACACACCCGCCGTGAGTCCACAGTCAAGTCCAGTGAAACACGTGAGGAGTGTATCCTCGCCCATATTTGGTACAGACGTCTCAACAACTGCCAACGAAAAGGTAACTCAACATTTCACTTAGTGAAACAGAGTAGTCGCAAACAAGACTATTATTCCGACCGTAAAACTTGCGGAACGTTGACATTAAACGCGGTTTTTTTATATCCCTATGTCAATAATTTGTCAGTGAGTAGTTTACCTCTGTATATGAAATCTTCATATGTTGTGCACGCCCTGGTATACCAGATCATTTGTGAAATATATACTCCATATGCGGGTGACTGAGGGATATTACTACTTAAATGTGGAAAATTGACGATGGGAAAGCCGAAATCGTCGCGTTTATCGTATAGCTTCGTTGCTAAGTTCCCGTCTGTGTTGATATTAAGTAAAATATCTAAGTAAGAAGCGTGTGTGCTTGATTCTGTTGTATCTTTAATTTCCAGTTCGCTGGGATATATCGCATTGACATATGTATGAAAATTGCCATTATTAATTGACAAAACGTCGTCGATATATCTGAATGTCAAATTAAAAGACACCGCTAGCTTCTTCATCTTTTGATTCAGCAGTTTCTGAATGAAGTCTGCTTCATATGAATAAAGGAACACGTCGGCCAATAAAGGAACACAATTGGTTTCCCATGGGAATGCCGACAGTTGTTGAAAGACCACGTCTCCGAACATTACATATATATTGTCTATTAGAAATTCCAGCATGTTTTTTATATCAACTTCAGTATATTTATGTGTAGAATCAGAGTGGTGTTTGACAAAATAAGTATCCTGATAGCCAATAACTAGGTATTTTAAACTGTGTTATCAGTGGGAAATATTACATTAGTATAAGACTATCAGCTGGAATCACTCCAACAGCGTGGGTGAAATTCCCTTACCCATCAATATAACTTTGTATTAGTCTATGGAATCTCCATAGTGATCTACAAAACAAATTTAGACGCTTTATTGCGTTTCCCTATATCCCGTATTATTCATTGACAACATTTTGTATTTCAGAATATATGTACACTGGTTTCTCCAGCAGATTTAATTTGTTCGTAACAGTTCAGGAATATTTTCTGAATTCCAGTACAGTTTATGACAGCAGGATTGATAAAGAGATAAATTTGTTATCATCATCAAATATAACACTAACATTGGAAACATTCGGTCATTATGTTACTTTATCTTTTCTCCTTGTGTCATCATCTTATATTATCTTCTGTGAAGTCGAAGTATTAGGTAAGTCATTTATTTCGAAATTAGTCCTGTAAAATCTGAAAATAAAACCTACAATATTCCATACATGTTCATGAAGATCGAAAATAAATAATTACTTACAGTGACAAAACATTACTTCAATACATTATAGTCGTCAAAGATCGATCAGTAAGCTATGCAGAACATGTGTTACCTTGTTTAACACATGCTTATTCTATAAAGGTAGCCGTGATTTACCGATGCATTGCCAGCTAAACATTATGATTTTGTGAGGGTAAATGTAATATACCAATATATTGCCAGCTGCACTTGATGATCCTGTCAGGACAGACGTAATATACCGATGGATTGTCAGCTAAAAGTGAATATTCTCTAAAGGTACACGATATACTGTAAGCTATACGTGATGATTTTGCCAGTGTAGACGTAATATACCGATACATTTCCAGATATTCGTGATAATTTCGTAAAGGTAAACGTTATAAACATATATATTGCCAGCTTCAAGTGATTATTCTCTGAAGGTACACGTAATATACCGATGTATTGCAAGCTATATGTTATGATTTTGTATGGGAATACGTAATATGCGATGCATTGCCAGCTATTCGTGGTGATTCTGCCAAGGTAGATAAAACACCTATGTTTTGCCAGCAATATGTGATGATTCTGTAAAGGTACATATAATATACCGATGTATTGCCAGCTACAAGTGAGGTTTCTGTGAAGGTGCACGTAATATACCAATGCTCTGTCAGCTGTAAATATTATAAGCATAATACGAAATTACAATGTCCGAGACGATCGTTTCTGTCAATTAAACGTCATCAGTTGTTATTCAATTTATAAAGGATGCATATTTTCTAAAGCGAAATACATAAATGTAAACCCGAGATATACTTGCCTCAATTTGTATTAATTTTAATGAAATGTTAAAAGCTGGGAAACCCCCACTTCATTGCTTATCCGGCGGTATTGAATCACGTGCTAGAATATACCTTAAACTGTATGATTCACATATAGCCACAACATCCAAATACTTCTTAAGCTGTTCGGGGTAAGTGACACTAAAAGTGTCATATACTTTCTGCGAAAAAATATAATAGTAAACGCAATGATGAGACCGCTAGTTACAATCTACTGGCTATACTAAAACTAAAGAAAATATTGAAATATCATTAGGTAAATTAGTATATACTTCGTAAAATCAAGAATTATAGTTGAACATTTCAAACACAATTTATATAACGTATTTTTAAAAGTCCTATTGATGTGTATATATTAATTGTATAATTAACCAGGATGCACCAAGAACAAATACGGAGACAAATGCCAAAACGATTGCCCTGAAAATTGTCTATGCGATGTGTGTACTGTCAGTAACGGGACATGCTATGGATGTAAAGCTGGGTACACTGGGGATAGGTGCGACCAACGTAAGATTCTTATCATGTGCATGTATCTTTTACCATTGCATTGACAGTGGATATGTATCTGAATTTATTTCTTTGTTTTCCTTAGTGAATATTAATAGAATCATATCTGTGAAATATATTAAATATTTACATCGTGCCAATAATGTTTCACTTACATTGAGATGTCACCACCCTATGATAAAGCGTGATCGATTTGGACCTGTAATGTGGTCTGTTGCGCATCGGGAAGCGTACTTGCACATCTCGATCCCCCACTATCAAAAAAGTTTATGTATCGCTACACTAAATGATTATGCCGTTATTTCCATTAATTCATTGGCTGAAAATGTAAGTTTTATTATGACTGTACAAAACATTTTTCATATGTTATCACTGTACAAACCTATTTGCGAACCAAATCAGTCAGTCTCTTCATGGTGGCAATCGACTCTCTGTATTTGGAGTCTTACCGTTGCCAAGGTAGTGAAGAATCAATTACTTAGCGTGTCATGCACGTCAGGGCACTTGGAATCGCTTTTTTATCTTATCTTTTTTTGTGTCCATCGATTGAAAAAGCAATTTTCAAGGACAAAATACCGGCTATCGAACCGAATTCCATCTGGTTGCGAATCGAACGCTCTACAACACGACCACTGAACGTGGTAAAATGTAGGAAAAGTTTAACAAAATAACGCACCTAGGTGTACATCTATGTCGAGTTTTTCAAGTTAAAAGACAATGATGTTAATGTAAAATGTCAGCGACGTTTTCAATCGTAGGTCTATTATTGGTTTGTTCTTAAAAACGGTTATGGAAAAAACATATCAATTCATCAATTGCAGTAGAATTTCGTCTCCGTAAAGTTTATCTTTTGTTTTGTCGAAAAAGAATGTAAAGACCGGGTTCAACTAGTTTAAGTCTGATTTTTGCCTTTATGTTTGTTAAATATCAGATACCAAAGTAAAAATCATGAGGATATATGTCTAGGGTACAGGTACAACTCTGATAAAAATGGACAAACACGGACCTCTTGAAATCAAGAGTTGGGATGAAGGAGTAAGCATCCCCTGTTGACACTTGTCGTGAGTTTAGAGTTTAGAGTCGAATTAAACTGGCTTATTTTTGCCACCCTTAACAATAGGCGGGCTAAAATGATTTAGGGACAATTAATGATTGTACCCTCAACAATATGTTTGTTAAATCATCCCGGTCTCGTTAATGATGAAGGGGAAATCATGGTTACAATGAAATCCGGTTGAAATATTTTTAATGTAAACTGAAATACATTCTCACAAAATCAGCTTAGATCCCAGAGGGACTTGGACTTGCAGTAACTGAAAGTAAGATACGTCATTACGTAAGACAAAATGCTCTAACGATCTAGCCCCTGAGATCCACGGGTCGTTGATTCCCTACCAAAAGTATAATTAAAGTTCAGCACTGAAATACAAAATACGTTTGCAAATATGATAAGTATTTTTCAAAAATAGTGCACTCTCAAAATCATCCGATATTTTTGTTTTTGCTTTTTTGAGCATGCGGTGCTGGGACATATGGAGAGGGTTGCTCACAAAATTGCAGTGTAAATTGTGATGGTGGTGGTTCCTGTGATGCAAAAGATGGCACATGCCCTGATGATTGCGCTGATGGATTTAATGGACCAAACTGTAATGAAAGTAAGATACTTATATTTTATATAATCACGAATCTATATTTTGATCAAATGATTCAAAATTGAATTCCGACTTGCACTAGTGAAAATGTATTCATTTTTATTCATTTTACAACAGTTATGGAATCAGTTATGCAACTTTAATTAATTTCATGTTGGCTCTTATTTTCACGTTCGTGGGTCTACTGTTGGTGTAAACAGAAGTACCCAGAGAAAACCCACGCGTTCAAAATTGCGACAGCCATGACATCTAAGTACCTCCCTGTCCAATCTGAAAATCAAATTCAGTTTTTTTTGTGAGATAAAGGAGCGCTAGTAACTGCGTTACTCGGGCACTTGATAATATACTATTGTGTTTTGACGCTGACATTGACGATGGAATTCCCAATACTGAGAATTATGAATTGACATTGCATATAATTCTCGATTTGATTTGATTTGATATATTTTTTTTTTGTTTTACGCCATACTCAACACTTTTTCAGTCATATGATGGCGTCCAGATTTTATTGGTTATAATTCTCGAAATTAGATATCAAACTATATGAAAATTAAAAGGAACATACCTAGATTATCTGACCCCAAATACTTGGAAATACTGCACATTACAGAGAGTATCCTACCGATAAATCTTACCAACAGTAATGTTCAGCTTGATGATAGGCTGCATTTTATTATATTTTTTTTATTGTGGGTGACAAACCCCCGGTATGTGTTCACTCCTTATACAACAATGAATTTTGTTTTGAAAAAAAAAAAAAAAAAAAAAAAAAAAAAAAAAATGCTAGACATTGCATTTCCTTGAAATAAAACAAACACGTGTGTAAAGGAACATTCTACTATTAATAGGTAAAGTTTATGTCATAAAAATGAAACTCATTGATAAATTCTATCTTCTTATGTCATCCTCAATATTTTGAAAATTTGAATTACATGTATGTTAAAAAAATACATTACGCAAAGAATGAATTACTACAAATTAAAATACAGATTATTCATGTTTCTGGTAATTATACAGGTACAACGGTTTTTACAGTTAGAATTGTTTTTGATATGTTTTTGATTTGATCCATGTGTTATTGTCTATATTATAAGTGCAACTATATTGGTGTGTCTTTATTTCACAGTTTTGCAATCAGATCAAGATATGGAAACTGCCATTCAGAAAATGAAAGTACAATTCATAATATACGGAGCAATCAGTGCAACCGTTATACTGCTACTCTTGATACTTGTCGTATTGCTTGTGTTAAGAGGAAAATGTCAATCTCGCGCATCGCCACTTGTGACAGGAAATGAACTTAATGATTTAGTGGTCGATAAGGCAGTTTCACAGCATGTAGTAGGTAATGATGATCGTAAATCGTCAAACAAAATACACCAAGAAGAAAATTTAGACAAATATGAGTCACTTGATTCCAGACGAGGAGAAAGAAACTATTATGAACCGTTACGAAGTAATATAAACTATCCGCCTGTAAAATCTAAAACGGGATTATCTGACAAATTAATGCCAGAAGCTGGGAACGGAGAGGATAAGACGTACGTTGAACTGGAGAAGGGAGCCGAAACAAATAATTATGAACCACTGGGTAACAAACACAATTGCAACTATGCAAATTTCTAATCAAATTACACTATATTCACAATATGTTAGTTGCATATTGCATAATTTGAAGGAGCTAATCGTTTTATCTTTATATATAATGTATATAATATTAGTATATTTCATATAGATAGATAGTTAGATAGATAGATAGATAGATAGATAGATAGATAGATAGATAGATAGATAGATATATAGATATATAGATAGATAAATAGATAGATAGATAGATAGATAGATAGATAGATAGATAAATAGATATATAGATAGATAGATAGATAAATAGATATATATATATATATATATAGATAGATAGATAGATAGATAGATAGATAGATAGATAGATAGATAGATAGATAGATAGATAGATAGATAGACAGACAGACAGATATATAGATAGACAAATACATAGATAGATAGATAGATAGATAGATAGATAGATAGATAGATAGATAGATACATATATAGATAGATAGATAGATACATAGAGAGATAGATAGATACATAGATAGATTAATTAATAAAAAAAACGTTTAAAATGTGACATATGTTGGCGATTTCGCCTGTTATCTCTTTTCAGACAGAATATGTTAGCTATGTAATAATGTATTGTGTATATATATACACACATCTCTTATGCACTATATGACTAGCGAAATAGATAAAAAGAAATCTTTCGGGGCAACCTGTCGTTTCATCAGGTCAAAACGATTAAAATAGCATACACACTCGCACGCAAACACTCACAAAATGATTAAAACTTGAATTCAAACAAATGCACAATTAAAAAACCTTCAATTATTTACTAAATTGATCACCCTTTTTTACATTTTTATATTATTTCTCAACTTATATCTATTGCTTTGATCCGACACCCATATGATATATACTGTTGTTGATTTTAGTACATATATATTTATATGTATTACTAAGGTTACACACTATAGCTTACACAATAGGTTAAAACAAGTGATGAAGACGATCTTTTCTGTCATTATGCCTTCATTATTTGAGCTATATTTTAATGTAAAGGTTTATATCCGAAAGGAAAGTGATGTCATACAAGACCAAAAATTAAATATAAATGTAATCTCAAATCCTACAAAATAACTCACTGCAGAAGTAATAATATTATGTAGCTATACGTATTTATTTATGTATTTGCATCAAACTGTGTATATATTTCGTTTAAATAGTGTATACCTTATTGCACTCGGATGTTTTAAATTTGATCCAAATCTTAGAAAATCAACCGAAACTGTAATGGGAAGTCAATAAGAGTTATCAATAAGACATAAAAAATATATTTCAATGTAATACGAAATAACTATATTCTACGCTACCGTGGAATGGAAACGCTAACCAACGTTACATTATCGACAACTGCAGACAGAAACTGCTTAAATTATGTTTACGTTTTAATTCTATCTAATGCTGAAGCGCCACAAATATTGTTCTCTGCTAAAGAGTAAAACATGGCAAGAGATCATATATCAAACTCGGTCATTGAACAATTCATATAAAGGCTTGATTGTCAAATAGTTATATCCATGTTAAGAGGTTTGATATATAAATCGGACTAAGATTCACCATGATCAGGGTCAGCGAAGTCTGTGTTGTCCATATCTCATTTTTGAATATTTCTGGTCGTTTCTAATTCGGTACTACACATAATGTATCTAGCGTATCGTATGGGGCTACTTTCACGTTTTAGGATTTTCAAACATTTGTTAATATAGCAAATACAAACTCCACAATACATCAACTTTGTAAACCATTTGAAGCTTCACTTCAACCCATATTTAATTGTAATATTCAACTGACATACTGATCTAACAATACGAACTCAGCTTTACCAACTTCAGATTTGTGGATCGTTTCAGGTTCCAATTTAAGACATGTTCAAGTGCCATATTGATCTGACATGCGTATGTCTTATCCTGTAATATCACACACACACACTTTTTTGTTATCCTCACTACTATCATTGGCATGTCTCGATTATGTATCAAACTTTATAACGTGTATCAATATTAATGACAATAAATTGGGCAACCTGATAAACTGTTTTTGTTGGAATCAGCATGTGATTTTTATCCGTACATATATCTTTCAATGTTTTATGGAAGAGGTGTTTATTAACAAGTGCCGTATTTAATGTTATACTCTGAAGAAATCTCATTCCAATTATTATATTTAACATTTATGTCCAGTACCGTATATTTGACCGCAATTATGTCTGTATGGTACTGGACAAATGACCTCGCAATTGACGAACTACATAATGGATGTGGAGCCAAAAAAAGTTTAGTTTATTTATATCGTAGTAATGACCACTCTGTTACAAAGTCGTGTTAAACTGATAATACTATAGACATAATAATTGTAATAATAACTTGTATAAGATAGCAAGATTTTATTCATTAGATCCGAATTTAATTGTAAAATTTCAAATGGTATACTCTTGATATAACGGTTACCAGACCAATGCTCGTAGGCATACAGCTACCTGATTTAATACATGTTATGCATACGACGTTGATCTAACATATACGAAATCAATACAGGTTAGGCATAGACACAGTAAGGGCAATCGATATCTATAAAAATCGATTGAAGTAAAAATACTTTACAATATACAAAAATCTCAGATACCAACAATTTTAAACCTCTGGACGTCCAGTATATATATATATATATATATATATATATATATATATATATATATATATATATATATATATATATATACAAATCTGGTAAAGATTGAAAAAAAACCACGGAACTCTCCAAACCAAGAATTAGGATCGGGTGCCATGGAGACGCATGTATACCCTGTTGACCACTCTCTCCCGCCATGAGTTTACAGTATTTAAAGGAAATAGAGAATTTAGTACAAACATTGATCTTGTCTATTCTTATCTGAATTACACACAGTCAACTGTATCTATCAAAATCACAACGATTTTAAAAATCTTAACTTGTTTTTCTAGGCTAAATTGATAAAAGACTTTCCACATTTTTAAAAAGTAGAAATTTTCTGGACCCCACAGTAAATTACTCTTGTAATATTTGTTTTCGTTGAAATGCAAGTTTTTTGGAAATAATTCGTTTGTCAATTTAATGCATTATTATGATTTAAACCAGTCGCAAGGAGAAAGTTCAGAAAATTAATTTTCTGTGCAATTCTGGGGAAATGTCCTGGATCACACACACACAACGTAGTTCTTTAATATAAAAATTCTCAGATACAACAGTATAAATCTTTAAGATTTCCAGGACACAGATAGAAATCCGGCAAAAATGGACAAATGCAGACCTCTGGAAATCAACGTCTGTACCAATTGTGACGAGGATTCACTCCTCACGCATTTCATTGGACTTGACAATGGACTCACAGCGGGTGTGACAGGTCGGCAGGGGTTGCTTACTCCTCCATGGCACCTGATCCTATCTCTTGCTTTCCGGAGGTCCGTGTTTGTCCATTCCGGATTTGTAGCTATGTCCTGGACATTATATTGAGTTATACTTTGGTATCTGAGACTTTAATATTCACCCAGTGAAACAGAAATAGGGAACAATACTATTATACAGACCGTTGAAACAGAACATAATTATATTTTCTAACTTCTCTGTCATCTATTTTGTTATATTCCACTTTTATTTGATATTTTGACTATCAAACTGTTGCATTTCAAAAACGGGAAAAAAGTTAGCATCCGCATAAAAACCATAAAATAATAAAAATACTATTTGAAGGACTACAGGAAAACAGATCTGTGTCTGGAAGCTAAAACATGAATCACCAGGCTTCCAAATAATTGAATTATTCACATTTTTCTCGGGAGCTTACACCCTAACCCCCAAGTCATCACCAAACTCCACTTCAATTTCAAATTAAAGGTCATAATCCAGTGGCTATTACTAATTAAGGCGAAATTCTGTCCCAATTTTAGGTTTTTTTTAGCAAAAACAAAACCTTCTTTTGAAAAGTATCATAAGTGTGGAATATAGGTGTATTTTCTGTCTAGAAGCAGAGAAATTCGTCTACGGACTTAATTCCAAGGGTCCTCTGAACGATTCTTAAAACCTGGTTCCTTTACGATCCACAACTTAGTATAATGTGTAGTGACTAGAAAGAATTCAGGTAAAGCGAAGCGAAACAATAAGTGTAAAACTTTTGACTTGTAAGTAAAAAACCTGAAAACTAATAACAAATTTCCAGATATTTCGGCGATATTCTATATTTACAGCCGTCAAAGCATGGAATCTTTTAGTTAGCTCGTGTCTTGAAACATCAACATTTCATTATTATTTTGTTTAAAATAACTACGTTTCTCTATAGTCTCAAACGAATTATAGTTTCATAATTTATCCAATGCTCAAGACAATCGTTTCTGTCAAATAGACATCATCAGGTGAGCTTCAATTTAATATGTATCTGTATTTTCCAAAGAGAAAGTGGTATCATACAAGGCCTAATAATAGATCTAAAAACATAGTCAAAAAAGTAACCACTGTAAAATGACGATTATCATAGCTTTAGAAAAAAATAGAATAAAAATGTTACATTCTTCACAAAGTCTCCTTTGTATCCATCAGCAAATCCGTGTTTACATACATCTGTTTGTCACTCAGCATAGATTATATTGATGTATTGTCCATCGTGATGAGTACACCCGGATCCGTACCTTCCGTTTTTTATCACGTTTATACGTTATTTACAAAATATCAAAATCAATAGAACAAAAGAGGGGCTTTAAATGGGTTGACACTTATACGAATTTGAATTTCTTCCTGCTGTGTGATAGATCAGCATCAGTGTCCAAGTCTGAATTTATTTATATATCAATGACTAGTGACTGTTGTACAATACTACAGCTTTGTATAAGAAACAAGGAATATAGGGGTTCTTAAAGGCTCAATATATGGTCTAAAAATTGAAAAGATACGTGTATCTGTAAAGTATGTAGATTAAATGACAATTTCAGATATAAAATGTCATTTTTGTATATTTTATAAAAACAAATAGCTGCTCTCTCTGTCTGTCTCTCTCTGTCTGTCTGTCTGTCTCAATCTCTCTCTCTCTCTCTCTCTCTCTCTCTCTCCACTCTCTCTCATCTCTCTCTCTCTCTCTCTCTCTCTCTCTCGCAATCTCTCTCTCTCCACTCTCTCTCTCTCTCTCTCTCTCTCTCTCTCTCTCTCTCTCTCTCTCTCTCTCTCTCTCTCTCTCTCTCTCTCTCTCTCTCTCTCTCTCTCTCTCTCTCTCTCTCTCTCTCTCTCTCTCTCTCTCTCTCTCTCTCTCTCTCTCTCTCTCTCTCTCTCTCTCTCTCTCTCTTGATTAACACAAACATACGTTCGCTTGTGTGTATGTAATAATTTCTGGAAACAGCCAGGGTGTTATTACATGACCAATTTGTACTTGTCCCACCGGAACAAACCCTCAAGTTATATAGTCTTATTTGTAAGAAACAATGCCATAATTATTTATTAGAAGAACTAGCGTCTATGTTTAATTCTAGTAATCCAGAATACATACGTCGACCTTTTTTTTAAAGGAGGGGATTCATAAAAACCACACCTACAACGGATACTGATTCTCAGCTACCATATTCATATTGGTTGTACGGTTCACAAAACCTAATATAAGCAGATATGCATAAAACAATCCAGCAAATGTACTACTAAACCTTTATCTTTACATCTGACCAAGGTACCGACATCCTTTAAGGAGACATTTCAGCAATACTGTTGAGTTGCTTATTGCAAAATCGGTGTTAATCAGATGTGGGCACATACAATTCTAAACAATTCGTAGAAAACGTGAAGGCACAGTTTTTTTTTTTCACAATAGCAAAGCGTTCGACTTTCTTTCTCTTTACACAGAATACCACATGGAAAATTAAGGCAATCTTTAGCATCATCGGAAACAAACTATTGTGTCTACCACAATTAGGAGACAATCATTTGATTCGGGGTGGAATATTTTGGAAATAAATATTCTGGACAAGAAAATAAATAGTATTTCCTCTACTGGCAAGAAAATAAATACTTTTTTTTCTGATGCCAAAGTTGTGGTGAAAAATGATTTGTTAATTTTTTTTCGGCTCGCCTCGCTGGCCATATTTCATTTTAATTCCATTTTCGACTCGCTACACTTATATTTTGTTTTATTAGTTACTAATACATAAAATATAAATACATGTTAGGTATAACTAAGAACAACAAATGTTGGTTGACGACTTAATACAATGACTGTCTCAGTGATTTTCTATGTTGATTTTTCGTAGTGTTGTGGCTTGTGCGATGACGAGTTTTGCAAACTTGTTTGTTTGTTTGTTGTTGTTTATCGTCCCAGTCAAGTGTTTTGCAAACAAACATGTTATAAAAATGCCAGAATTGTGTTGTCAAATTCATTGACGATTTTCAACGTCATAATCAAATGTCAATAAGCCCGGTTTTGTCAGAGAACAGTTCATTTATAGATATACATATATAGCTTCGCATCAAACATCAATAAGCAACATATTTGCACATTAAATGTTGCAATCGTTACATTTGAAATTACCTATTGAAACTGAAGTAAGCAGCAATATTATATTGCATTTTAAATCTACATAACAATAACATTCAGTCATTAATCTATTTTTGGTTTGATATTGGAATTTATGGAACACAAAATCAATATAGACCGAGGCCGAAAGTCGAGGTTGACATTTCTTTTTTCGTCAAGGAATTCTTATATCGAACTGACAGTAGTGCGACAATCGTTTTATCACATTTTTATTTGACAAGGCGTAGACCATTTAAAGATAATATGACAACTTTTATCTATCTATCTTGTTTTTCCATGAGCTCAAACGCGTTGGCTCTTGGTAAGATTTAGCTGAAACAGTTCCATGACGCCATAGCATTGCAATGAAATAAATTATCCGCTTTAAAGTTCGATATCATTTTAAACGGTAGAACACGCTGCCGCCCCTGGATAAATGAAAATGCAGAAAAGAAATGTAATAATAACTATTTGTATTTGTTAGTACATGTTATACATAAATTTGACAACTTGTCCAGAACTAAAATAAAATTAATAAAGGCATTTCTTTCCTTCCCCCTAATAACATTGGTATAAAACTAAATGAATGTTATGCATGTATATACAACATAGTCATTCTCTGATAAATAGTTCACAGTATAAGAGATATAAATCGTTAAATAAATGCTTCATTGCAACAAAATGCATGAAGAAAAATGTATATTAACAAATTAGGTAATTAACCATAAAATCATAAATATAAACAAGTGAAAACCCCCCCCCACAACATAAAAATGTCATATACAGTATACTGTGTATAACATGTTATTGGCATCGGATATAAAACCGCGTTTGAAACATTCCGCAAATGTTGCAGTCGGTATAACTAGTCTTGTAAGCGATTACAAAATGGAATTTTGAGTTACCTAATCGATAGCGGTCGAAAAAAACATATCATCAATACAAATTGTGACGAGGAATTATTCCTCATTTATTTTAAAATTTTTAAAATGTTAAAAAAAATCAGAAACCAAAGTATAAAAATAGAATGTCCAGGACATAGATACAAATTCGGTAAAAAATGTACAGACACGGACTTCTGGAAACCAAAAGCAGGTTCCATGGAGGAGCAAATCCCCTGTCGATCCATCCCGCCGTGACACAGTCAAGGTCCAATGAAACACTTGATGTGTACTCAACATGTTATACAGACGTCTCAACAACCCCCCTCCCCCGAACGAAAAGGCACTCAACGTGAAACAGAGTACCCGCAAAGAAAACCGCGTTTTGAACTGTCATTAAACTCGGTTTTCACTCGATATCTCTATGTCATAATTTGTCAGTCGTATACCATAGTTGTACTGTCATATGGATCATTTGTGAAGGATAAGCGTGGGTGATGAGGCTCATGTGCCCCCTCCTCCCCACCTTCCCCCCCCCACCCACCCCCCTGTTTGCTTACCCTTCACAGTACCTGAATTTCTAGAGGTCATTGTTTGAGTATTCGCCAACATTGTTATATTGCGTACTACGCTTGATAGTGTAATATCGCGATTTTTTAGGAACGAAAAAAAAACAATGCGAAAAAAACATAATAACCCCCCCCCCCCCCCCCCCCCCCAATATGTACATGATAATCTTTACGTACAGACATTAAGTACATAAAATGAATATTGGAATTATTGTTAAGCCAACGGATCAAACAACAGGTTCTTTATTTTAATAATATATTATATAATATATATATAAATATAATATATACCCCATCCCTCCCCCCCTCCCCATATATATATATATATATATATATATATATCCCCCCCCCCGCCTATATATATAATAATATATAAACCCCGCCCCCCCCCCACCATATCCCCATAAATAATACCCCCCCCCCCCCCCCATAATAATAGAATGTCCAGGACATAGATACAAATTCGGTAAAAAATGTACAGACACGGACTTCTGGAAACCAAAAGGTGAGATCAGGTTCCATGGAGGAGCAAGCATCCCCTGTCGACAGGTCACATCCGCCGTGAGAACACAGTCAAGTCCAATGAAACACTTGATGAGTGTATCCTCGTCACAATAAGTACAGACGTCTCAACAACAGCCAACGAAAAGGCAACTCAACATTTCAACTAGTGAAACAGAGTACCCGCAAAGAAGAGTATTATACCGTCCGTAAAATTTGCGGAACTTTGACATTAAACTCGGTTTTCGATATCTCTATGTCAATAATTTGTCAGTGAGTAGTTTACCTATGTATATGAAATTTCCATATGTTGTACACGCCCTGTCATATCGGATCATTTGTGAAGGATAAGCTCCATATGTGGGTGACTGAGGCTCATGGCTGGTTTGCTTATCCCTTCACAGTACCTGATCCCACCTTTATATTTCTAGAGGTCATTGTTTGTCCAGTATTCGCCAACATTGTATATTGCGTACTGACGCTTGATAGTGTAATATCTGCGATTTTTTACATAAAAGGAACACAGAAAAAAAACAATGCGATTAAAAAAATACATAAATATGTACATGATAATCTTTACGTTAGTGTCAGACAATTAAGTACATAAAATGAATATTGGATTAGAGATTTATCTGTTAAGCCAACGACAAGTTCTTAAAACAATATTTATATATATATATATAATCTTTATATATATATAATATATATATATTATCATATATATATATATATATATATATATATATATATATATATATATAATATATATAATAAATATATATAAATATATATATATATATATATATATATATAATAATAATAATAATAATAATAATAATAATAATAATAATAATTTCACGTTGAAGTAAAAAATGCTGATAAACAGTAATTATAAATATCATCACCATACATTATAACACATCTATATATGATTATTTATGCTCGATTAATAAGCAAAAAAAAACATATATAAACATTTGAAAAAGGAACAATTACATGCTTTACAATACTCGTCCAGCAAATGTATAGGTTTTATTTTTTACCTAAAACAACATGTTTTGCTATAATTCAATTCCTTATTATGATTTTTTTTCTTTCGAAGAGTGAAATATATGTCATGAAAATAAATTATAATTCAAATAAAACAGACATTTTTCATCACTCCAATATGTGCATTGCCAATGAATCGTAAATGTCGCCATATAGTATGTATTTCAGAAAGGCAAACTTGATATTGTTACTTCAAATCAGCATTGGAAAAGTAAATATCACGATAATTATCAGTTTTATATGTTAGCGTTCACCCTAAAGTTGAAAAAAAAAATCTGTAAGAAAAAAGAAACAGAAAACGACAGTACAAACACATTCCATGAGAACAAATACATCTTATTTTATTATTTTTTTTGTACATTAAAGTGTGTCCTTAGAAGGTTTACAAGAACAAATTTAAGCATATAGAACTCCTGTCTTTGGCAAATTTTATAGATCACTTATTAAATGTTTGTTTTCACAATGGTGAAAATATTTTTTCATAGCCATATTTTTTTTCTCTTAGACGGATTTTGGCGATACGTTTATATTTATTAGTTGGCCTTGTCTGATACCACTTTTTGTTTAGCAGATTTATTTAAAATTGGAGTTCAACTGATGAAGTCTAATTGACAGAAACGATCGTATATATAAACTTAGTACCTGGTATTACTGTACCAGCTGATAATCTTATACTAAAGTGATATTTGACACTGATAATACCATTAAAAATTCTAAATTATTCTAAAACTAAGATAGCCATATTTTTATAGTGGTTAATCTTAGATGGATTTTAGCTATACTTATTAGTTGGCCTTGCTTGATACCACTTTCTCTTCAGCAAATTTATTCAAAATTTCAGCTCAACTGATGAAGTCTAATTGACAGAATCAATCGTCTTTAGCATTAAAATGTTGGTATTATGTGTATAATATTTATCTTTAACTGTTCATTTTAAGGCTATGCTCTAACTTCATCCCTTGATATTTGTGCCTTTTCCTGTTTTATGATCCCTATCATTGCACGTTAAACAGATAAAACATTTTATAAATTTTCCATGTAACACCCACATGTGCTTTTAACTACACGATTTTAATCTAAACACTCGTAAATAAGGGTCTGATTGGAGCTTTTGACTTGAATGTACAATTTCCAAGGTCCATAGGTGACGACGTTTTTTTATGTTCTGGCGTTTAGAAACTGTCCGTCTTACTGCATTTGTAGACTGGCGTATTCTGTCCTCTCGTCGGGGGATCAATGGGCCTTGCCTGCTTTCGTGCCGCACTAGGGAACTCTACATCGACGTACACTAGACCCTGTGGATTCTAAAATCATAGCGAAAAGGTTACATGTTTGCAATGCATTCATCTAGACATACATGCGATGCAAATTTAACTTACAGTTTTTATGTATCGAAATTGCATTTGAAGTGCCAATAGATAATCGACCGAGCTGACCTGGCGCAGGCGGTGGCGCTCTCGACTCTTGATCGTGAGTTTGTGAGTTCGAGTGCGGTGTCCTGTCCTCGGGATGAGACAGTAAACTTCGAGGTCCCGTGTCACAGTAGTTGTCAGCAAGTTAAAGAACCCTTATTGCTCAATGACCTTAAGTGTCAAGTAATGACCAAATTCCAAATCCTACACCAGCATTTGGTGACGTCTCCATATGTGTGAAAGATTTTTGAATGGGGCGTTAAACAGCAATCCAACAACAATAACAACAGTAATAATAGAAACTGCAAGATTATATTACGGCACATTTGATATACAAATTACACAAACAGAAGAACAATTGAGAATCGTAGTCCTACTGTCATCAAAGTTTAAGATCTGATTGGTGCAAGTCAGTCATTGTATATGGTCGTGATTCAGAATATCGTTTAATATTCCTAAGAAGCTATCATATATTTTAAACGCAATGCCTGTATACTGCAAGTAAAGTAAATTTCATCTTAAAGCAATCCTATAGACAAAACTTACAACATTACGTTCCGGTCCATTTTGATTAGCAGTCTTCTTTTTCATTTTATCTGAAAAATATCGTTTGTTAGGCGTTAAATCATATTAATTTTATGATAAAATCATATCTAAAGTCTCTAACACGACAGAACAAAAACAAAACAGCATTTTAACTTAACACATCGTTTTCCAAAATGTGTCATTGGTGCAAATAAAGTTACAAGACAATAAACATGGTCCTTCAATCTAAGACACTTACGTGTAAATTACTCTCTACATGTATTTAAAATACGTTTGTTAGTCTTATCATCGTTCGCTAGCAAGTTACACTAAATCAAGAATCATTATATACCTTAAATAGTATTCCATAACAGTATAGTATAGTTTTATTTTTTCTATGCCGCGTACTTAGTTCTGTATCAATGTCGTCGAAAATCGACCTACTTTGTACCCGATCTCCTTCATTTATTCCAGTCTTCGGGGTTTTTGAAGATATGTCAACTTCGGCATACAGGGCTGATGGACCAGGAGTGGCATCTTTCTTTGGTTGCGGTGTTTTCTTGTTTTTGTCAACTTCAGCATATATAGCTGATGGACCTGAACGGACGTTTGCCTGTGGTCTTGGTGCTTTGTTGGATTTATCAACTTCAGCGTAAACTGCGGAAGGACCAGGCTGGTTATCGTTATCTGTAATGACATTCAGCACGGTACTTAATTACAATATGTACAAATAGCATTGATAAGGCACGATACTACATTGCAACAGCGTCTTATAGGGTAATCTTAAACCGAAACCCAACATTAATCGAGTTTTGGATCACGTATAGCTGTACAAAACTACAAATGATTAAATTCCATCTGAAGATTTAAATATTATTGAGAGAAACGATCGTCTTATTAATGAAATAATAAATAAATAAGCAATGAATAATAAATAAATGAATAAATAAATAAATAACAAATAATAAATGAATAAACAAATAACAATAATAAAAAAAAAAAATAAATAACGTTCCGCAAAGTTTACGGTCGATATAATAGTGATAATACTGATTTCTATCTATGTCCTGGGCATTTTAAAGCTTTATACTTTGGTATCTGAGATGTTGTTTTATATTTTGGACTACTTTGTAAAGCTGTAACGTTTGCATTGCTAATAGTGTTCGTAAAAACTTATCGATGAGACCCATCTATCGATAATCTACTCGCTATTCTTTTAGAAGAATACTATAATGTTTCGACTACCAGATGAGTAAATACGTTCACTGAGGTTTACAAAGAATTATTAAAATAATAGTCATACACAAAAAAATATATGAAGGTTAAATTATATTTTTATGCTGACATAGGTTAAAAACCAGAAACCAGTTATATTTCAGTGATTTATATGCAAATAAAACTGAGGTACAAAGCTGAACAAATCGTAAAAGTTTATTAATAGTTTGTTTGAATGAATTGTTAACTGTTTCATTTCTAACTACGTGATGTGATCTTTTTTATTTCTTACCGTCTGCTAGATCAGCAGACATTCGCTTTGAAAATCGTCGATCCGCATCATTTGACTTCTGTCTCATCCTGTAAAATAAAGTTTGGTTGAAACTTAAGATTTGTGCATTTGTTTCTCGTAGTCAGAAAAAAAACAAGTTAGTATTTTATCAAATGATCAATGAAAATGACGTGTCGAGTTGCCAGCTCGATAGAGGTTGTTCAGTCGCCTGTACTAATTGTGAAGGGATGTATTCCTCCATATCTTATTTGACTTTGATTGTGGAATGACCGAGCAACGTGTTATGTCTACTTCCCCATTTCAACTTATCACATTTCTAGGATTTCAGAGATCCAGTATTCACCGGACTTGTATATTTTATCCCGGAGATACTATGATTTAGACATTGGTATCAGTAATGGAGCTAATTTGTGAGTAAGGATAGATGGCAATTGTATCAACGTTTTGTACAGTAATCTGTAAACTAAATATAGCATATTGCGATAGATGCAGAGAACAATGTTTTAGCAATAAGTGTTAACTGTCAGCTCTGGTTCGTTACTATTGGCATCTGCACATTTACATTGCAGACCAAATTTTATCAATTTTGTGTTTTCATCTTCTTTCCAATGCTTATATTTAAGGGTTGTTTTTTTTTTCATTTCTTTATTGGCATATATATGCAATGACTAATGAAAAATCAAGATTCTGTTCACCTGGATGATAATAACCGTTCATGACAACTGAAAGTAGCCATTTTATTTGGCATTGCTTACCAATCAGCTACGATATGCAGTGATGACGGTTTCGTAACTTACATAAGTAGTTCAACATATAACCTACTATCAAATTCCTCATATTAATTGATTTTGTTTTATTTTTACCATTGTTTTACACCACACAGAAGGAGAGGACTCTGTTACTAGGAAGAGAAAAAGAATACCGGGTTTCTGCACGTAAACTGACAGACTTTCTCACAAAAATCAGCTTAGGTTTCAATCTGAGTTGACCAAAAGTAAAAATATCTAACCACTAGGCCACGAAACGTCCTTTCACAAATTAAATGCAACAAGATAAATGCAGATTACATTGTGAAGTAATATATGTTTTGGTCTGTTTAAAAAGAAAAACAATGTTGGCTATTGGAGTCCTGTGTAGGCCCATAATACATCCATATGCTATGTATGTCTATTCAGTATTGATCAGTTGATTATATATTTTATAACAGGAACACTATCTATATTATAGGATACATACCAAGGTATAAATATTTAGTGTGTTCCGCCAATAACCCCATTAGTGAGAAAATTATGAGCACTACTTATGCTCGGTACTGACATTGTAGGATTTGAGAAAACAATATAGACCTCGGAATCAGCAAGAATTGGAGATTAATTGCGAGGTGAGTCTGATTTCAGATTATCCTTTCGTTTCAATTGATAAAGGACAAGATGGATACAAAAACTATCCTCAAATTTGTCTTTTGTTTGCATACCTAACCATATTGAATTAACAGAATGAATAATCTGGCTAATTTGGGGGTATATGAAGGATATTTACATTTGCAACAGCTATGCCCTTTTCCAGAATTTCGTATCTTTTCATCAACTGTCCTATTGATTTCTTTACAAAATTCATATTTTTCAAACTTACTTGGTAAAATTTTACCAAACGCCATGATATCAATGTGTTTTAATGTTGTTGTTACAGCTGGTGGATAAAGAAGGGGCAAACTTGAAAACCCCCCAAAATACCAAATTGAAAACGGTACCCCCCCCCTCAAATAC